>JAXIVJ010006480.1:0-37500 GCA_036785665.1 Chirona hameri
CTGCAAGGTTGTATTGAACATTCAAACGTTTCCTCTCTTAACAGAGATATAATCAATGAACAAACAACAATGAACAAACGTCAACAGGTCATGGGATTTGCTATTATTATTATGTATATATTAATAATAATACAAATTTCAACAACCTTTATTGAAAAGCACCTGTACTCAGTCCCTCACACTCCAGAAACTTGTTTGGACCCCTTTATTATTTAGTTGCTCCTATTTTTGTTCCAGCAGATGTTACTTTGACTCGTAAGAGGATGAGTCGACTCAGCTTTCAAGCTTTGACTCGAGCAGCATCACGGCGACTCAACTTTGACTCAAGCGACATCCATGCGACTCGACTCTGACTCAACTCAACCCTCCCCCTATATTTCTTAAGTGACTCGACTCTGGCTCAAGTTGAGTTGAGTCAGTTTTGAGTCAAATTTGACTCACCGACTCAGAGTCAAGCACAACCCTGATGCTCAGCTCGCGTGTCGCGAGGGGCGATTCTGCGTGTGAGGCGCGGGCGGGAGTGCGCCTTAGTGCCGACACCGGGAGCGCTTGGCTTTGATGCAGCCGTGCAACCAACCAAACCATCTAATGGCGTTGCATTCTATGAGACCTTGTCGTGCAGAGCATGACGAATCGGTAGACATGCCATTGGTCTGCATTTTCGTCATACCATACGCGATAGCCCTGGCCAAACGAAAGGGGCGCGAATTCGGACAAAATATCGATTTAAAAAAAGGCCCTAGACAGATTTGTGAAAAATTTACATCGCTGAATTCCGCGTGAGCTCAGCTTTCCAATGGTGCATCTCCCGTAGTTTGAGTCCTCCGAACCGTGTCAGGGCCCCGCCGCGGCCCCACCGCGATGCTGCGTTACCGGCTCCAGTGCGAGTGTCGTTTATAAGCCCTGCAGTGCGCTCAGACATAGTTGATGTGTCCCAGGCCCCGGCTACGCAGTGTATCGTGTCAGACATTAGACAGTTAAGACATTCCGATGGCTCGGCTCCACACCCAGCCGGCCTGAGACGCCTGGGGAGCGCCGTTGCGACACCGCTGCGCCGTCTGCGTCGAAGGTTTAACACCGCTCTAACTACGCCGCCGTGCCAGTGCGGCCGTAGCGAGAGCGCGCCTGTTCCTATCACTGTCAGACGCCGGCGGCAAGGTCCCGACATTGACCGAGCGAGCCAGTTTCTCCGCCCCGCCCTCCGCGGCAGGGGTATGGTATGCTTTTATTTAACGATGCATGTACCGGGAAGGCCTCAGCGTCGCGATTCTCACGCCAACCGCAGCAAAACCACCGGTTCGCTCTCACGTGCTCCGTATATTTTGTGTAAACCGATCTATAACGTATGACGAGAATGCTGCGTTAAACTTATCCGCCGGCGTCCGTGACCAAGCACAAAACGGGAACCGACTACAAACGGAAAAAAACAACCGGCTGCTGCGGGCTGGCGGCGCCGGGGGCAGAGGCCGCCTAAAACGCGCCGTCCGGCGGGCCAGGGAGGGCCTCAGAGGACGTCATTGTACTCTGCAGAGGAGACAGCACGCACCGCGATACGATACAGAGGCTACCGGCCACCGGGACACGGCCACGCAGCACGCGATCACTCTCACTCTCTCGCCACTCTCACTCTCTCACGCACTCTCACGCACTCAGGAGTCCAGCAGGAACGGCGAACAACTACGATCGGTCGTCCGTGCGCGCGTAGCAGTCGCGCCGCCACACCCTATATTGCCAATAAACGATTAACAGCAGACACTAAGCATCACAGTACTTGACATATCGATCAGACAGGAGACGGCGCGGCGCGGTGGGCCGCGGCGAGCAGCGGCGCACTGGCGCACTGGCGCACTGGCGCGCCGGCACCGCCTCCAACGGCGCGCGGCGCGGCGCCGTCGAAAGACGCGTCGTCGCAAAGAGCCGCCGCCTTTGCCGTGACCCCCAGCCGAGCAGGGGCGGCGGCGGGAGCGGCGGGCCAGCAGCCGGCGGCGGGGCGGCAGGCCGACTAGTTGAGATGGAACCCCTTCTCCTGGGTGGCGGCCAGCAGCCGGTCGCGCATGATCTCCTCGCTGCTGTAGTCGGGCAGCTTCAGGTAGTGGACGCAGGTGTTGACGCTGGGGAAGCTGCCGTCGCCGGCGTCCACCTTCTTGACCACGGTGAGGCGGGGGTAGAGGTTGGCCAAACCGCCCGGGGGGAGCGAGGAGCAGCCGGTGGCGAACTGCAGGAACCGCTTCCGATCCGGGCCAGACATTTTTTCCAGGATACTGACGAACCGCAGGAAGCCCGGACTGCAGAGGCAGAGGAGACACATGGGTCAGCAGAAGTTGACGGTCTGAGGTCAAGGGCCAGTGGTGGTCATTGACCGGATTTCAGTGTTCAGCAGGCAGCGGTCAGTGGTCAGAGGTTAATAGTCAGGGGTCAGTGGTCAGTGGTCAGTGGTCAGTGGTCAGAGGTTAATAGTCAGTGATCGCCGGTCCGTGACGACATCGATCGTACCTTTGTGGCGATCCGACGACGAAAGTTACTTGGCGTCTATGACGTAACCGATCACTGTTCAAATCACCTCTGTCTAGCCATCCGCGCCAATTTTATATGCCATAAAAAAACCTGGACATCGATCGTACCTTTGTGGCGATCCGACGACGAAAGTTACTTGGCGTCTATGACGTAACCGATCACTGTTCAAATCACCTCTGTCTAGCCATCCGCGCCAATTTTATATGCCATAAAAAAACCTGGCCAGTATGGGGGTCGAACCCATGACATTCGCGTTATTAGCACGACGCTCTAACCAACTGAGCTAACCGGCCGGACATTCACCCCAACCTAAACAACATAGAAACGTGCTGATCTCAGACACTTGCTGACGCTTTGGTGAAAAACTGAACTATGCGTGTCGAAGATAGGACGAGAGTCCTACAACAACGATAAATACAAAGAGACTCGTTTTTAATGAAAGAGGAATCGTTACACTACAAGTTCACTTAAATCGTTACACTACAAGTGAGCGGTTAGTTAGCCCTGGCCGGCGGTCAGGCAGCCAGGACGGTGCAGACCATCGAGACTGGCAGGTCAAGCCACGCCCCAGCACTCCTCTCTACATTTCACTTATCTCGCCGACTGAGTGCACCTCGTACTGAGCGCACATTGCACCGTCAGCGTCCGCTTTAGTCCATACACTATCTCCTCTGTGGCACGATGTGGCGATAACAAACCAATGCCCGTACGAAACTGGCGCAACAGGCATTCTTTGAACATAATCGACACAAAGATACGATCTGTTAGGAAATCCGCCATTCCAAACCATGTCGAAGCCGCCACACACCACAGAGCCGGGCCAATTCTAGGCTAGCACGCGTTCGGTGCGCCAATATCCCACACCGCAGCCAGACACCGTCGCCATGCACGCCTATAAAACCATTTCTCACAACTGCTGCCAACCTCCGGTAGCACACACGCCGCGCCAGTCTGTGGATTTACAACACGGCAACTAGCGATCTGCGAAACACCGCCGCGTGTTTCTACGCTCGCGGGCTGGCCGAGTTGCGAGTTGCAGCAGCCGTCTCCAGCTTACAGCTCGTTAGGCAAGGCCATAACACAGGCCGCAGGGCCGCCGCAGACAGCAGGTCAAACCGAGTCTTGTCGAGCCCAGCCGAATGACTAGCGATCAGCCGCCCGGTCAGATCGGAGGCTGGCCGGCCACCGCTGCCCGGTCAGACTAGAGGCGTGCCGGCCACCGCCGCCCGGTCAGACCGGAGGCGTGCCGGCCACCGCCGCCCGGTCAGACCGGAGGCGAGCCGGCCACCGCCGCCCGGTCAGACCGGAGACGTGCCGGCCACCGCCGCTCGGTCAGACCGGAGGCGTGCCGGCCACCGCCGCCCGGTCAGACCGGAGGCGAGCCGGCAACCGCCGCCCGGTCAGACCGAAGGCGAGCCGGCCACCGCCGCCGGGTCAGACCGGAGGCCGGCCACCGCCGCCCGGTCAGACCGGAGGCGAGCCGGCCACCGCCGCCCGGTCAGACCGGAGGCGAGCCGGCAACCGCCGCCCGGTCAGACCGAAGGCGAGCCGGCCACCGCCGCCGGGTCAGACCGGAGGCCGGCCACCGCCGCCCGGTCAGACCGGAGGCGAGCCGGCCACCGCCGCCCGGTCAGACCGGAGGCGAGCCGGCCACCGCCGCCCGGTCAGACCGGAGGCCGGCCACCGTCAGACGGAGGCCGGCCACCGCCGCCCGGTCAGACCGGAGGCCGGCCACCGCCGCCGGGTCAGACCGGAGGCCGGCCACCGCCGCCCGGTCAGACCGGAGGCCGGCCACCGCCGCCGGGTCAGACCGGAGGCCGGCCACCGCCGCCGGGTCAGACCGGAGGCCGGCCACCGCCGGGTCAGACGGAGGCCGGCCACCGCCGCCCGGTCAGACCGGAGGAGGCGTGCCGGCCACCGCCGAGCGATGATGTCATAACGCCAGTCAGACCAGTCAGCGGCGGCGTTATGGAATACTGGCGTACGCTGTAGCCGATTCAACACGCCGCTGCACCATCGGCGACAGGCACCGAAGCTGTCTCTCTATCTCTCCCTCTGCCTTCGCCCCCGCCTCTTCATCCCCGCCTCTCACCTGTCCTGGCTGTAGCCGAGTTTGAGCTCGAGTTTGAGCTCTGTGTGGCTGTTGAGGAGACACCTGAATCGTGCCGTGTCGCTGTCTCTGCCTCTATCTCTGCCTGTCATCTCCCTCCCTCTCACCTCTCCTTGTTGTAGCCGAGTTTGGGCTCTGTGTAGCTAAGCAGGTCCTCGCGGGTCCAGGTGGGCGACTGGTCTCCGCACAGCATCAGCTTCACCTCGTCAGGACTGAACGGACGCAGCCTGCAGGCCACACACAGACGCACAAACACGGTCAGTCAGCACACGGCGCTATCCACTCAGCATTACAGTCAGGCTGTGGGAGCGGGACGTCGCTAATTGGACCGTTTACTAGGACCTCACGAAAACATAACTCTACAAAGTACCCAAGCTATTCAACGTTGCAGGGTCCTTTCATTTCGAATTTGCTTTTATTTACAACATATTATTTTACATAATACAATTTTCACACATCTTTCGGAAGAAACAAACTCCAACCCTAACAAAGAAGCTGTTTGAACGACGCCACTTTCCTTCACAACCGGCCCAACTACACCAGAAGTCGGCTGCTCTATCGCCACCCTCTCCTGCCGGCACGCAGCGCGGTCACCCACCTGGCCATGGCGAAGACACGATCAAATCCTGCTTTGAACGCGTCCATCTGCCTGGTGATACCGCGGCGCAGGTAGAACTCCAGCATCAGCTCCACATACTCGTCCACGTTCTCTTCCGTCACGTCCTGGTGCTCGCCGCCGGGGCGCAGCTCACAGCCCGTATAGCCCAGCGAGCGGGCCGGCGACGAGAACATCATGGTGAGCGACAGGTCCTCCAGACGAGCCGAGCCATCCACCTGCCGACCCACGCACGGCGCTCTCAAATACACAGGGTGGTGGCGAGGTACACAGGAGACAGGTGGCCGGCGCAGGTGCCGTCCACCTGCCGACCCGCGGATGGCGCTCTCAAATACACAGAGTGGTGGCCAGGTACACAGGAGACAGGTGGCCGGCGCAGGCGCAGCAGCTGTCATAGTGGCATACGGAAGGTCAACCGAAACACGCCCAACTGAGACGCTTTCAGAAACACGTCCGGACGCTTTCAGAAACACGTCCGGACGCTTTCAGAAACACGTCCGGACGCTTTCAGAAACACGTCCGGACGCTTTCAGAAACACGTCCGGACGCTTTCAGAAACACGTCCGGACGCTTTCAGAAACACGTCCGGACGCTTTCAGAAACACGTCCGGACGCTTTCAGAAACACGTCCGGACGCTTTCAGAAACACGTCCGGACGCTTTCAGAAACACGTCCGGACGCTTTCAGAAACACGTCCGGACGCTTTCAGAAACACGTCCGGACGCTTTCAGAAACACGTCCGGACGCTTTCAGAAACACGTCCGGACGCTTGAGCACACGCGCCGCAGAACGCAAGCGGAGACCCAGAGGATATATTGTTGACACATGTTAAACGCAAGCTAGTAATGGTGTTAGCGGTACCTTCAGCATCCATCTGGAGACGGGAAGTGCATTTATCAGGACGGGGCATACGAGGGGCCACTAAGTCACTCAATCACAGCATCACTCACAGTCAGGTTAGCCAGCTGTCTGCGTCGCGCCTCCTCGCTCAGCTGACTGTCCTGCAGTATGTGCTGCCGTCTGGTGGCCAGCTGTCGAAGCTGCTGGAGCACGCGCGCCCGGGCCGGATCGATCGTCATCAGGTCGTCCAGGGAGAGCACGTCCTGGTGCCAGGCGGCCGCCGCGCCGCCGCCCGCCGCCTTCGGAGGGTCCAGCTCCAGCTCCTTCTCGCTCTCCATCGAGACGAACGACGACGTCATCAGGTCGTCCTCGGAGGCCGGCGAGGTGGAGCGGCCGCCGCCGTCCATCCTAGGTCAGTGAGGAGCAGAGCCGAGTTAGTGGCGACACGAGGGAGCACAGTGACACGGACCGTATCCGGGGTCTGGCTGGGTACACTTCAAACCGGTCAAAACAAATGTCTTCAACGGCAAATCTCGATAGTGCTCTCGTTACTAGATTTTAAACAGTAGCATCAACAAGGATATACACACAGCTTATTCAGCTTATTGCGCATTGTAGTTTGACATTGCAAAAAGGACCACAACAATAATACAACTTGCTTTCCAACCACAACATCCTTAAATTGCCCACACAATCTACACCACAAACTACACCAACCCAGTCCGGCCTGTCCCCATTTCCTTTCCAACCCGTGGCGGCCAGCGTCTCGGCGCACCTGCTACTGTGCTGAGTCAGGTTCACAGACGACATCAGCTTCAGGAAGGGCCTGGCCAGCGGCAGGTCCACCAGCCGCGAGTCCTGCAGCACCTTGGCCAGCAGGATTCCGAGGAAGTGGAACATGTTGACGGCCCGGTCGCACTGCTCAGAGTCCTGCGGCGACACGGGGCGGCGACAGTCAGTCAGTCGGCAGACCAGTGACAGAGCTGGGAATGTCGCCTCCGGGTACAAGGCGCGGTCAACGAGCACATTATGCACTGCAGTACACACACACACACAATGTGCGACTAAATGCCACGACTGGAATTTCGAAGACACAGAGGCCGCATCAACTGGCTCGCGGTCTATCCCATTCCGCTGTCCTGCTCCAGCCACTTCGAACCTCATCCCGTTCCGTCCCGTCAAGTCCCCTCCTCCTGTCCTGTCCACTCCACTCCACTCCACTCCACTCCACTCCACTCCACCCCACCCCGCCCCGTCCCGTCCCGTCCCGTCCCGTCCCGCCCCGTCCCGCCCCGCCCCGCCCCGCCCCGCCCCGCCCCGCCCCGCCCCGTCCCGCCCCGTCCCGCCCCGCCCCGCCCCACCCCGCCCCGCCCCGCCCCGCCCCGCCCCGCCCCGTCCCGCCCCGCCCCGTCCCGCCCCGCCCCGCTCCACCCCGTCCCCCACCCCACTCACCTGTGGCAGTGGAGCCGGGAACAATCCTCCGTGCCGCATGACGTAGTAGTCTGCCGGTCGGTCGCCCGGCCCCGCCCCGCTCCACCCCGTCCCCCACCCCACTCACCTGTGGCAGTGGAGCCGGGAACAATCCTCCGTGCCGCATGACGTAGTAGTCAGCCGGTCGGTCGCCCGGCGCCGCTGTGTAAGGCGACAGCACCGGCTGGTCGTCGCAGATCCACATACACAGCTCGCGCTTCTGAAGCTCGGCGGCCACCAGTGCGTAGAACTCGAGCGTCGGGCCCAGGCCGGTGCCCTCCTCATTCTCAAACTCCATCTGAGGTGGCGGAGGGAGGGAGGTACGGGGTGTCACACACGGCACGTGTCGCGGAGGGAGGTACGGGGTGTCACACACCGCACGTGTCGCGGAGGGAGGTACGGGGTGTCACACACGGCACGTGTCGCGGAAGGAGGTACGGGGTGACACACACGGCACGTGTCGCGGAAGGAGGTACGGGGTGTCACACACGGCACGTGTCGCGGAGGGAGGTACGGGGTGTCACACACGGCACGTGTCGCGGAGGGAGGTACGGGGTGTCACACACGGCACGTGTCGCGGAGGGAGGTACGGGGTGTCACACACGGCACGTGTCGCGGAGGGAGGTACGGGGTGTCACACACGGCACGTGTCGCGGAGGGAGGTACGGGGTGTCACACACGGCACGTGTCGCGGAGGGAGGTACGGGGTGTCACACACGGCACGTGTCGCGGAGGGAGGTACGGGGTGTCACACACGGCACGTGTCGCAGAGGGAGGTACGGGGTGTCACACACGGCACGTGTCGCGGAGGGAGGTACGGGGTGTCACACACCGCACGTGTCGCGGAGGGAGGTACGGGGTGTCACACACGGCACGACACCGTCACAGCTGCTACAACAATCGTAATAAAAACACTGTTAGTCTGTTCACTTAGTCTAGTCACTAGCATGGTGGCTGAATCTTAATCCTACATTTCACAGATTATTTACGCTAATGAAGCCTGTGCGACCAGATCAATTTAATTTACAGTGCAAGTGAGTTATTCGTCACGTACACACATACTAGCCCTTTGCAGTGCGCAACACGATTTCGTTCAAATCACATATTACCCTACGTCCATCCCAGTCTTTCTCACCTCGAGTATGCCCTCCCTCTCCGCGTGGAAGTCCATGACCTGGATGGCCCAGCCGAGCAGATCGGGCCCGCGCGGCACGCGGACCCGCTCGTGGCGCAGCCGACCGACGCGGAACTCGTGGCCGTCGTCGCGACGCAGCGTGGCCGGGCCGCGGGTACGCTCCATGGCCAGCTCGCGCTGAGTCTGCAGCCACACGATCGACCTGCCGGGCGGGCGGGGGCGGTCAGGTGACACGAGGGTGGTTAGCAGGAAGGCGATACAAGTGTTGGTGCATTGGAGTTTTAGGGCGCGCCAACTACTATCAGTTTGCATCCAATACAGTCGATACAGACTGGTTACCAAATAGGCGACACAGGCTGGTTCACAAGATAATCGAAACAGACACAGCGGCCGACAGCGATGGCAAATTCACGTAAGATGTTAAGGAGGGTCAGGGGTGTTCTGGTGTAATTCTTTCAGGAATATAGATGGAGCCAAGAGGTGGTTTGGATCAGTAAAAGGAAAGCAAATTGGCTCACGGAACAGCAGATTGGCTCAAATTGTCAAAAAGTACCTAAATAAAGAACGAGTACTACCGGTATCCAATCACAACAGAGCCATACCGCCCCGTGTGACCTGACCTCCACCCCACTTCGCCGTCAGCTGCCTCACCTGGACGTGCCGAACGCCGTACAATTGAAGAACATCTGCCGCGTCTCGAACGGGAACAGCATGGGACACTGACTCTGCAGCGCGTGTGACCAGTCGGGCAGCGCCTGGCAGGCCAGCACCAGTGGATCCTGGATCTGCTGACACAGCTTGTTGGTCAGCTTCCTACTGACAAACGTCTCCCAGGGGATGTCCAGCCTCGGCTCATCGTCTCCGTCCTGCGGCGCGGCCTGACGCGGCCGGCTCTCGCCCACCAGATGGTACAATCTCCGCAGCAGATGCACCACGTCATCGACGGTACACGGCGCGCCGTCGCTGAGCCGCTGCTGCAGCGAGCTGCGCCGCTCGCCGGCCGGGCTCGCGCGTCGCTCCTCCTCGCGTTCCTCCCGGTAGACGATGGTGTAGACGAGCTCCCAGAGTCTGCGCAGCTTCTCCTGACGGCTGCCCAGCTGAGACTTCTGCACCAGCCGCTGCACGGCGCTGAACACTGTGCCATCGCCGGCATCCAGGGGGACCTCCACGTCCGGCACGCCCGGCACGCCCGGGCCGCGCAGCGACAGACGCAGCCGCGACTCCGGCGATCGCCGCTCGGCTGTGTCCGCCGACCGGCGCCGGCTCTCGCTGCCCGGCGGCGGCACCTGCACACAGGCACAGTCAGGTCAGTTAGACGGAGACTGACATTGGTCGGCAGGAACGACCCTCCGCCCACACGGCAGGTAGGGAGTTACCGGACGACACAACGCCGCGGCTGACAAGAAGCCTGCAGAGGCCATACAACAGCTTACCGAAGTTAGTCGTTTAGCTTCCGACAAAACAACAAACTTCGAGTCTTAACACCAAACTAGTTCGAATCAAAGTATCCAACACGGTTTGGTCCTTGGTCTCTGGCCGACATCAGACTACAAACCTAACCATCATCAACACAAACTACACAAGACCAGGCAGTGGCACATGCTTTCAACCCTCCAGTCACTCTACGTCCCGTTCCCGATCCTGTCCTCACCTGGATATCCTGCGTCTGTGCCACGTTGGTACGGCCGGGTCGCGGGTCGAAGGCCGGGATGAGCGCCGGACAGTGCCGCTTCAGCACGGTGTCGTCGTCCCAGGCGTGCCGGCGGCCGGGGCGCGGGTCAAGCGACTCCTCCTCGCCGCCCCCGCCTCCGCCGACGACCCCGCCCGCCTCGTACTCGTCCTCCTCGTCGTTCTCGTCTGCCAGCTCGTCGTCGTCGGTGAGCTCGGCGAGAAGCGTGGTGTGGCGGCAAGACTCGAGGAAGTCCTCCAGCGATACCTGGCGTGAGCAGAGACACGGCGGTAAGACACATGCCATACAGGTGGGAAGGTCAGACACCGCACATAACAGAGACAGAGCAGCCAAACCTATGGTGAAGCACTCATATAGACACGGGACACGTACTCACACACACAGAGACAGCAAGTTCAGTCACGGCAAACACAAGGATCTGTCGCTGATTGCGATGGCAAACAGGCTTTGGTGCTTGATAACGCGACACTACCACGGTCATGACGTGGCACCCAGAGTGAAGTCTGTACGCTGCATCCTTATACCCCTGAGCCGTCCGGCTCACCAGAGGCACTGGCAGGCGCAGCGAGCCTTACTGTCGCTTGACTGAAAGGAGGCAACCGAGACAGAGGTTGAATCCCATCCAAGTCAAGCCATTGCTAACGAGTATTGTGAACCCAAGTGTCGGCCAACACCACCGAGCATAGCACATAGAATATGACCAGAAAACCTATCAAGTGCCTGCTTATTAACAGCACCAGTACAGATAAATGACACGATGAGTTTAACACGTCGCAACCACCACACCTATGACGCCGTCCCTGCACCCGTGACTGCTGAATCCCCATTCTCCCCGACAGCCGCACACTGCCTGCCGGGCGCCGTCTGCTGCGCCGCCACTGACCTGCTCACTATCGGACGAGTTGGACGTGAGCGACATGGTCAGGCCCTGGGTCAGCGCGCTGGTCGCCGTGTTGGTCACCATCGTGTTCCCAGACGACAAACTCGGGAACGACTGCGCCGTGGACATGAAACTGCCCGGCAACGGCGTGCTGAGCGCCAGCCGAGCCAGGCTGCTCATGCTGGTGGTGTTCGGGGCGCGGAGGAAGGGACCGCAGTTGCTGCCGACGGCGGCGGCCACGGCTGCCGGCGCAGGGTAGGAGCCGCCGCGGGACGCCCCACTGCCGTTACCCGCAGCCGTACCGGACGCCCTCCGACGCACCATCGCAGAGAACATCTCCAGCAGCCCGGCAGACTCGTCGTTGAGGTTAGGTGTGCTGACAGACATGGAGGAGCGCTGGTTGTTCGGCTCGGAGGTGGCGGCGGAAGCGGCCGCTGCTGCCGCGGCGGCGGCGGCGGCGCCGGCGGCCGGCGGGGGCGGCGGAGGATGGGAGGCGGGCGCGGCGCGCGCGGCAGGGAACAGCGGAGCGGGAGTGGAGGCGGCCGGAGGCGTGTCCGAGGCGCTGTCCTCCCCTCCCGACAGCCAGTCGGAGCTCTCCAGGATCGCGTCCATCTGCGGAGGACACGCGCGACAGACATTGGTCAGCTGATATCACTCAGTGGCAGCTTACACCCCTCTCAAGCGACTCAGTTGGGCAGGCTCAACACGATGCTGTTAAACATTAAGCAGTCGCGGTGACGATGTTACCCAAGGGGAAACACGATCCCTGGTAAACGGAAACAAGAGAGCCCCTCATCACCCTCGCCACCCGACCTGCCCTCCGCACATCAGCCGACGGACGGCACCCACCTTGTTTCCGAAGACGACCCTGGATATGATCGAGTCAGCGGTCTGGTCCAGAGATGACATGGCCTCGGCGTTAGCCAGAGACATCACGTTCTCAGCGACAGCCTCGGCCGCCTGCTGTGGCACCATAGAGCACACAGCAGGAGTCAGGAGTCAGGAGTCAGCACTCAGCACAGCAGCCATCACTGGTCAGCACAGCGGCCATCACTGGTCAGCATATCATGGTCAGCACAACGGCCGCTGGCTAGTAAGGACGGGGCCGAGATATAAATACACATGGTACGTAAATAAATACAAAACATGCTGCTGACGCACGCTCGCTAAGCGGCATTAGCAACACCATGTACACTTCTCTCCAGATAGCGTTATTGCATTTTTGTTTCGAGTAGGTAGGTGGTTCGGTGCTTGAGGACGCGACAACTAACTACCACGGTCATGACGTGGCGTCCAGAGTGAAGTCTGTACGCTGCATCCTTATACCCCTGAGCCGTCCGGCTCACCAGAGGCACTGGCAGGCGCAGCGAGCCTTACTGTCGCTTGACTGAAAGGAGACAACCGAGACAAAGGTTGAATCCCATCCAAGTCAAGCCATTGCTAACGAGTATTGTGAACCCAAAAGTGTTAGCCAAGACCACCGAGCAAACACCCGCCCGCTCCTTTCACGTATTGGCCAGCTGGTGACGATGCCGAGACTTTCAGTAACTGCCAGTACAGTCCACCGAGCCAGACGTCACCCCACGTCTCCCCAGCCCGGTGACCGTCCCCCCCCGTGACGCCCAACCGACCTTGGCGGCGAGGTTGTCGGCCGAGGCGGCCTGCTCCGTGGACGCCACAGAGCCCCACGCCACCCCACGCCTCCCCAGCCCGGTGACCGTCCCCCGTGACGCCCGACCGACCTTGGCGGCGAGGTTGTCGGCCGAGGCGGCCTGCTCCGTGGACGCCACAGAGCCCCACGCCACCCCACGCCTCCCCAGCCCGGTGACCGTCCCCCGTGACGCCCGACCGACCTTGGCGGCGAGGTTGTCGGCCGAGGCGGCCTGCTCCGTGGACGCCACAGATAGCATATCATCGGTGGTCGCCTCCGGCAGCGACGGCGTCGACGACGACTTGCGGCTGGTCAACACCGACTGCCGAGGCTTGGACTTGGCGGCCGCGGCGCCGCCGGACGGGGGCGGCCCGGCAGCGGCACCAGCAGCAGCAGCAGCGGCGGCGGCAGCGGCCGCCGACGACGGCGAGCCGGCCTGCAGAGCACACACGGAATCGGTACAGAACACATGACAGATAAGCCCGAGCAGAAAACGAGCCCGGCCGAACGCCATCGAGATCATTAGCAACAGTTCAAGGCAGAAACAAGCAAGCAGTGAATGTGCCAAAGGTTGTATATAACTGTGTACTTTCCCAATGTCGCCAGTCACATTTGTAAGGCCTACCAAAGAAACAATCCGTTCCATTGCCGGCGAAACTAATGAGGCAAACTAAGAACATCCTTTATCTTCGTAGTACAAAGCTCCTGATAGACGACGCAGTAGTACTAAACGTACACCCTTCCCCGCTGCCAGTAATCGCCATCCTAACCACAAACCAGCCCCAACTCGTCCTTAACCTACCTTGGCAGTGGCGGCTGTGGCAGCAGCCGTGGCTGTGGCGGCGGCGGCGGCGGCGGTGGCTACGTTCGGCGACCGAGCGGCGGTGGCGGCGGCGGCTCCTGCGCCCGTGTTGGTCTCGGGGTCGTATCCCGGCGACAGACACAAGTCAAACTTGCCCTCGGCGCCCATACGGTACGAGTTGCTGCCGCCGTTGTCCCATGTGACATCGATCCAGCCTGCGGCCAGACGGCAGACACGTTAGGCAGAGCAGGGCAGAGCAGGGCAGAGCAGGGCAGAGCAGGGCAGAGCAGGGCAGAGCAGGGCAGAGCAGGGCAGAGCAGGGCAGAGCGGTCTCAGGGCAGGCCGGCGGACTGCTGATGTCAGTGACAGAAAGAGATGTTACATCGTTACAAAGAGCAGAGCACAATTACGGCTCTGCCAACAATGTGTTGTGCTGAAAATGCTCAGACAAACCAGAGTATTCGAGATTAGAGAACAGGCCGATATAGAGTCATTAGTAAAGATGCGGCAACATGTAGTCTCAAACCCCTCCAGTTGCATTGGCACAGTCCCTGAATGTTGATCCATACGAGCCACTACTGGGACTAGGCAGCAGCAGACCGGGAGAGAGGGAGAGAGGGAGGGAGGGAGGGAGGGAGAGGGAGAGGGAGAGGGAGAGGGAGAGGGAGAGGGAGAGGGAGAGGGAGAGGGAGAGGGAGAGGGAGAGGGAGAGGGAGAGGGAGAGGGAGAGGGAGAGGGAGAGGGAGAGGGAGAGGGAGAGGGAGAGGGAGAGGGAGAGGGAGAGGGAGAGGGAGAGGGAGAGGGAGAGGGAGAGGGAGAGGGAGAGGGAGAGGGAGAGGGAGAGGGAGAGGGAGAGGGAGAGGGAGAGGGAGAGGGAGAGGGAGAGGGAGAGGGAGAGGGAGCAACTCCGTACCGTTGTGCAGCTCGGACATGGTGGTTCCGACGCCCTGCGGCATGCCGTCCTGGTCCCGCCACTTCCAGTCTACGCCGCGCACCACGCGCGCGCCAGGCACCATGTACTTCAGCTGGTTCTTAATCTGCCCAACAGCGCCGGCATGGCGGGGTCAAGACATTGGTAACAGCTCGGTCACATTGGCAAGTGAAGGGCAGACACTTTATGGAAAGGAGCACTAATAAATCATAAAGGATAGAAACTAGCAGTCATTACTATGCTTTAACACGACAGACATGATGCAGACCTCTGGCTTAGGCGCATGCCCTTTTTGTCACCTTTAACAAATGGACGTGACAATATTCTACGCACTCCATCCTGAAATCTCCACCTCGCCATCCCAACTTCCCTTCCTTCCGTATCCCCCCCGTCTCATCGGTCTCTCCTCTATCTCCTACTCGTATTCCGTCTCCCACCCTTCTCCCCAGTCTCTTACCTGTCGCCCTGTCTCCTCACCAGTCTCCTCTGCCTGCGAAGCGACGCCTCCGCCTCCCTGGCCGCCTTTCTCAGGTATCCCGTCTCCTGTCTCTCACCTGTCTCCCTTCAGCCTCAACGTCTCCCTTCCTTCCCCTCTAGTCTACCCCTGTCTCCTCACCTGTCTCCTCTGCCTGCGAAGCGACGCCTCCGCCTCCCTGGCGGCCTTACCCAGGTCTCCCCGTCCCTCTCTAGTCTCCCCATGTCTCCTCTGCCTGCGGAGCGACGCTTCCGCCTCCCTGGCGGCCTTACCCAGGTCTCCCCGTCTCCCCCCGTCTCTCATCTGTCTCCTCTGCCTGCGGAGCGAGACCTCCGCCTCCCTGGCGACCTTGCCCAGGTCTTGTCTCCTCTAGTCTCCCCATGTCTCCTCACCTGTCTCCTCTGCCTGCGAAGCGACGCCTCCGCCTCCCTGGCGGCATTGCCCAGGTCACCCGTCTCCCTCTAGTCTCCCCATGTCTCCTCACCTGTCTCCTCTGCCTGCGGAGCGACGCCTCCGCCTCCCTGGCGGCCTTGCCCAGGTCACTGCAGACTCCGGTCACCGTGCCGTATATCTCGAGGCCAGACAGCGACAGGTAGTGGGTCTGGCCGGACGCGTTACGGCCAGTCTGCTGGATACGGATGTGACGCCAGCCCTGCAGAGAGAGCGCAGATGTCAGTTACACTCATACATACAAACACAACCCGTATATCATAGGCATGGATGGAGCTTTTTCAAACAAGTTGGTGAAGCAACATGCCACAAAAGAAGATTAACAGCTGGGAAAGTGTCACCTTTAGCGTGAGAATGTCCTCAAATCTAGCCCCAAAGTTGGTGGGACAATGGCCCCATCAACTGACTAGGAAGCGGCACTTATGCCAGTCGATAGTCCGGACGCAGCCGGCAGCCGTCGGATAATTACACCTCTATACAGACTTCCACTAGACGATATCGATTGATGAGCTGAGCTTATAGTTCGCCTCGCCGCGCCGAGATATATCGCCACCGATCACAATGATCGGTCTCTCTCACCTGCGATTCCTCGGTGGGGGGCCAGCAGCTCTCACCTGCGATTCCTCGGTGGGGGCCAGCAGCTCTCACCTGCGATTCCTCGGTGGGGGCCAGCAGTGGCCAGGAGGCGGTACTGCCCGGCTCGTTCAGCGAAGTGTCCTCGATATGCATGTATAGCGTGGTCCACGACAGCCCGTCCTTGGAGACCTGCCGACCATGAACACATTCGTCAGCCATCTCAATCCTGCCACAGAAACCGACATCAGTACCCAAACACATAATTAAATGGAAAACACTTTAAGAATCACAAGCTTTTTTATCTGTAGCATATTAACCAATAGAACAGACACACCAAATGTATCTCTAGTATATCAGCCAATAGCACGGATAGACCAAAGAGTCGTTGACAGACCCGATCAGATTCACCAAGCCAACAGAACAAACACAACCGACCGACCGACCGACCGACCCGTCCCCCCCCCCTCGACCCGGCCACTCGACATACCTGGAAGACCCAGTTTCGGAGGGCACTGCGGCCATAGCCTCGCGCGTGTCTCAGTGTGTAGCAGGTGGGCAGGATCCACATGCCGAGGTCGACGGCCACCCAGGCGCGCTTGTCGTCGTTGGTGTGGCAGTTGAGGGGGGTGGGGTCGCGGGACAGGACGTCCTCCAGACGACCGTACGGCAGGTTACGGCCCTCCGATGAGGTCACCACCACCAGGCCGTACTGGCACGGGTTCACCCACTCGTAGGCAGACCTGCGGGCACCGGGTCAAAGGTCAGGTCACCGCTGGTGACGACCACCAGGCCGTACTGGCACGGGTGTCGCTGATTGCGATGACAAACAGGTTTTGGTGCTTGATAACGCAACACTACCACGGTCATGACGTGGCACCCAGAGTGAAGTCTGTACGCTGCATCCTTATACCCCTGAGCCGTCCGGCTCACCAGAGGCACTGGCAGGCGCAGCGAGCCTTACTGTCGCTTGACTGAAAGGAGACAACCGAGACAGAGGTTGAATCCCATCCAAGTCAAGCCATTGCTAACGAGTATTGTGAACCCAAGTGTCGGCCAACACCACCGAGCATAACACGAATAGGCAGTCCTGTAGGAGGTCACAGGTCAGGGGTCGAGGTCATAAGTCACCACCACCAGACCGTACCCGGTCGGAGGCTTCAAGTCACAGGTCAGATATCGCACGCCACCCTATGCTGTTTGCATCTCTTTCTCTTGTTTGGCTAAATCTCAACATACATGCTTTCCAAGCTCGAAAATCCAAATCATCAGCACCAATAAGCCAAGCTGACAATGCCAAACTGATCTGAACTGAATGAACTCATCTGGAGATTGAATTATCAACCCGAAGGGCACACACGTCCTCACCACCTCCCAGCCGAGACGTCAGTGTGGTTATGTCGTAACAGGGGCGTCAGCACCGCCACAGCAGCTCGATCTGCGTTCCACCCCGCCCCGTCCCAGCCCCGGGCGGGTCCGTCACCCCACCCGCCAGCCAGTCTTGGCTCTCACTTGGCGTTGGTGCCGATCCAGTAGATGATGCCGTTCTCGTCAAAGTCGGACTGGTGAGTGAACACGGTGGAGGGGTTGTCACGAATCCGCTTCACGAAGGTGAACGTCGACCGGTCGTAGTCGTACCACTGCTTCGCCACCTGGGGAGGCGGGCAGAGGGCGACGATCAGCGACGGAAGGCGACAGTCAGCGACAGTCAGCGACAGTCAGCGACAGTCAGCGACAGTCAGCGACAGTCAGCGACAGTCAGCGACAGTCAGCGACAGTCAGCGACAGTCAGCGACAGTCAGCGACAGTCAGCGACAGTCAGCGACAGTCAGCGACAGTCAGCGACAGTCAATGACATTGAGAGCCGCGGACAGACAGAGCCGGCCCGCCGACAGCTGACCGGCAGTGGCCAGAGAGCAGCCGATGGCAGACGAGCCCAGACCGGCCGCACAGGTTTAATTTTAATTGTCCTCGGTCGCACCTGAACGTTAATGTGTTCATACACCGTTCAGGTGAATCCTCCGCTAAATGTGCCGAAAACCTATAACGCCACGCTTTTTACGGGTCATGTCCCCATTAAAACGACAAAAAAGGCATCTCCAAGAGACTTCGGGAGGTACATCAGGCTGATTTAGCCAGTAAAGCATGTCTGAGGCATCCGTATGTGCCTGTGCCGTCTGATCACCTGTTTGAGGAGGACTGATCACCTGTTTGAGGAGGTAGCGTCTGATCGCCTGTTTGAGGAGGTAGCGTCTGCTCACCTGTTTGAGGAGGTAGCGTCTGATCATCTGTTTGAGGAGGACTGGTAGCGTCTGATCACCTGTTTGAGGAGGACTGGTAGCGTCTGATCATCTGTTTGAGGAGGTAGCGTCTGATCACCTGTTTGAGGAGTACTGGTAGCGTCTGATCACCTGTTTGAGGAGGACTGGTAGCGTCTGATCACCTGTTTGAGGACTGGTAGCGTCTGATCACCTGTTTGAGGATGTAGCGTCTGATCACCTGTTTGAGGAGGACTGGTAGCGTCTGACCTGTTTGAGAAGGACTGGTAGCGTCTGGTCACCTGTTTGAGGAGGACTGGTTGCATCTGATCACCTGTTTGAGGAGGACTGGTAGCGTCTGATCACCTGTTTGAGGAGGACTGGTAGCGTCTGATCACCTGTTTGAGGAGGACTGATCACCTGTTTGAGGAGGTAGCGTCCGATCACCTGTTTGAGGAGGTAGCGTCTGATCACCCGTTTGAGGAGGTAGCGTCTGATCACCCGTTTGAGGAGGACTAGGAGCGTCTGATCACCTGTTTGAGGAGGACTGGTAACGTCTGATCACCTGTTTGAGGAGGACTGATCACCTGTTTGAGGACTGATCACCTGTTTGAGAAGGACTGGTAGCGTCTGATCACCTGTTTGAGGAGGACTGATCACCTGTTTGAGGAGGACTGATCACCTGTTTGAGGAGGTAGCGTCCGATCACCTGTTTGAGGAGGTAGCGTCCGATCACCTGTTTGAGGAGGTAGCGTCCGATCACCTGTTTGAGGAGGTAGCGTCTGATCACCCGTTTGAGGAGGACTGATCACCTGTTTGAGGACTGGTAGCGTCTGATCACCTGTTTGAGGAGGACTGATCACCTGTTTGAGGACTGGTAGCGTCTGATCACCTGTTTGAAGAGGACTGATCACCTGTTTGAGGAGGACTGATCACTTGTTTGAGGAGGACTGATCACCTGTTTGAGGAGGACTGATCACCTGTTTGAGGAGGACTGCTCACCTGTTTGAGGAGGTAGCGCTCCAGCTGTCGGCCGGTGACGAGCGGTTCCATTTTGAGCGTGCGGCCCGTGCAGTCGATCAGACCCGAGTCGCTGGCGGCACGCTCCAGCCGGAACCGCATCCGCAGCTGCAGCACCTGCACAGCACAGGAGGGCGGGCGGGGTTAACTGCCCACTAGTGCCCACTCCGAACAAACGAACACCCAGGCGGGGTTACAGACCACTTAGAACATACGACCACCCACACCGTGTCGCAGACTGAGCGCGTACCGAAAGAACCGGCGCAGCGGTACAAACGCAGTCAGTTACACAGATCATGGAATCTGGGAGCACACTCTGGTACGAATCAAGACGATTGTCAACGCAAGGCCGCCACGATAGAATCGGCTGAAGTTTCAGACACGGCCGACATAGTAGAATCGACCTAGTCAACATTTGACCGGCATATCCAACGGCGGCTGAGCTCCTGACCACAGTGGCCAGCTCCGTCGGCCACTGAGATCCAGCCAGTCTCACCTGCAGCCCGCTGACTGTGCCCGTCGAGTCGTAGTTGTAGACCTGCAGCTTCTCTATGGACTCCAGCACCGAGACCAGCTTCCTCACCAGCGAGACGCCTGGGTGCTCCTGTGACACGGCCGCCGCCTCCTGAAGGGGATCAACATGATCAGTCAGACGTGACCCAATCAGCCGGTCAGACACGGCCGCCGCCTCCTGAAGGGGATCAACATGACCACAGTCAGACGTGACCTAATCACCCGGTCAGACACGGCCGCCGCCTCCTGGGAGGACAAGCCGCAAACACACGGACATGGCAATACGATGCAGGTGAGGTACCTGGCCGAGATAAACAGCAAACACATTCAGACACAGCCACAGTGAAGGTGAGGTAAAGCAAAACTACTGCTTGTCACGGCGCGTCCGCATGGGCTCATACAGAAGTCATGAGCGAGAGTAATTGATGGGCGACTTAAAGCAAACCAAAGTCAAAGACGTAAAAGACCGTGGCATCGAACACCACTTCAGGTTCCACACTTGAGTTCGACAAGCCATTTTGTCTCCAACCAATCACCGTTTGTGACTGAGTTCCGTATCGACCCAACGGACATCCCGCCTTGTTCAACTCGTCAGCGGTGACCGCGCTCTGCACCCTCTAACCACCACCCCACACCACCGTACCTGGACGGACATCCCGCCTTGTTCAACTCGTCAGCGGTGACCGCGCTCTGCCTCTAACCACCACCCCACACCACCGTACCTGGACGGACATCCCGCCTTGTTCAACTCGTCAGCGGTGACCGCGCTCTGCACCCTCTAACCACCACCCCACACCACCGTACCTGGACGGACATCCCGCCTTGTTCAACTCGTCAGCGGTGACCGCGCTCTGCACCCTCTAACCACCACCCCACACCACCGTACCTGGACGGACATCCCGCCTTGTTCAACTCGTCAGCGGTGACCGCGCTCTGCACCCTCTAACCACCACCCCACACCACCGTACCTGGACGGACATCCCGCCTTGTTCAACTCGTCAGCGGTGACCGCGCTCTGCACCCTCTAACCACCACCCCACACCACCGTACCTGGACGGACATCCCGCCTTGTTCAACTCGTCAGCGGTGACCGCGCTCTGCCTCTAACCACCACCCCACACCACCGTACCTGGACGGACATCCCGCCTTGTTCAACTCGTCAGCGGTGACCGCGCTCTGCCTCTAACCACCACCCCACACCACCGTACCTGGACGGACATCCCGCCTTGTTCAACTCGTCAGCGGTGACCGCGCTCTGCCTCTAACCACCACCCCACACCACCGTACCTGGACGGACATCCCGCCTTGTTCAACTCGTCAGCGGTGACCGCGCTCTGCACCCTCTAACCACCACCCCACACCACCGTACCTGGACGGACATCCCGCCTTGTTCAACTCGTCAGCGGTGACCGCGCTCTGCACCCTCTAACCACCACCCCACACCACCGTACCTGGACGGACATCCCGCCTTGTTCAACTCGTCAGCGGTGACCGCGCTCTGCCTCTAACCACCACCCCACACCACCGTACCTGGAAGCACTGTTTGAACAGCCTCTGTCGCTGCTTGAGCAGCCGGTTGGCGCGGCGGCTGGTGCGGTCCAGTGAGCTGAGGAGCCGCAGCAGCGCCTGCAGGAGGCCGGAGGAGTGCAGCTCGTACGCCGAGACGGCGCGCTCGTCACCGAGCAGCGTCATCAGGTCAGAGAGGGCCGCGCGCAGGATCGGACGCCACTCGTCACACCTGATGGACGGGGACGGGTCACATATAGGTCACAGACAGGTCACAGACAGGTCACAGACAGGTCACAGACAGGTCACAGACAGGTCACAGACAGGTCACAGACAGGTCACAGACAGGTCACAGACAGGTCACAGACAGGTCACAGACAGGTCACAGACAGGTCACAGACAGGTCACAGACAGGTCACAGACAGGTCACAGACAGGTCACAGACAGGTCACAGACAGGTCACAGACAGGTCACAGACAGGTCACAGACAGGTCACAGACAGGTCACAGACAGGTCACAGACAGGTCACAGACAGGTCACAGACAGGTCACAGACAGGTCACAGACAGGTCACAGACAGGTCACAGACAGGTCACAGACAGGTCACAGACAGGTCACAGACAGGTCACAGACAGGTCACAGACAGGTCACAGACAGGTCACAGACAGGTCACAGACAGGTCACAGACAGGTCACAGACAGGTCACAGACAGGTCACAGACAGGTCACAGACAGGTCACAGACAGGTCACAGACAGGTCACAGACAGGTCACAGACAGGTCACAGACAGGTCACAGACAGGTCACAGACAGGTCACAGACAGGTCACAGACAGGTCACAGACAGGTCACAGACAGGTCACAGACAGGTCACAGACAGGTCACAGACAGGTCACAGACAGGTCACAGACAGGTCACAGACAGGTCACAGACAGGTCACAGACAGGTCACAGACAGGTCACAGACAGGTCACAGACAGGTCACAGACAGGTCACAGACAGGTCACAGACAGGTCACAGACAGGTCACAGACAGGTCACAGACAGGTCACAGACAGGTCACAGACAGGTCACAGACAGGTCACAGACAGGTCACAGACAGGTCACAGACAGGTCACAGACAGGTCACAGACAGGTCACAGACAGGTCACAGACAGGTCACAGACAGGTCACAGACAGGTCACAGACAGGTCACAGACAGGTCACAGACAGGTCACAGACAGGTCACAGACAGGTCACAGACAGGTCACAGACAGGTCACAGACAGGTCACAGACAGGTCACAGACAGGTCACAGACAGGTCACAGACAGGTCACAGACAGGTCACAGACAGGTCACAGACAGGTCACAGACAGGTCACAGACAGGTCACAGACAGGTCACAGACAGGTCACAGACAGGTCACAGACAGGTCACAGACAGGTCACAGACAGGTCACAGACAGGTCACAGACAGGTCACAGACAGGTCACAGACAGGTCACAGACAGGTCACAGACAGGTCACAGACAGGTCACAGACAGGTCACAGACAGGTCACAGACAGGTCACAGACAGGTCACAGACAGGTCACAGACAGGTCACAGACAGGTCACAGACAGGTCACAGACAGGTCACAGACAGGTCACAGACAGGTCACAGACAGGTCACAGACAGGTCACAGACAGGTCACAGACAGGTCACAGACAGGTCACAGACAGGTCACAGACAGGTCACAGACAGGTCACAGACAGGTCACAGACAGGTCACAGACAGGTCACAGACAGGTCACAGACAGGTCACAGACAGGTCACAGACAGGTCACAGACAGGTCACAGACAGGTCACAGACAGGTCACAGACAGGTCACAGACAGGTCACAGACAGGTCACAGACAGGTCACAGACAGGTCACAGACAGGTCACAGACAGGTCACAGACAGGTCACAGACAGGTCACAGACAGGTCACAGACAGGTCACAGACAGGTCACAGACAGGTCACAGACAGGTCACAGACAGGTCACAGACAGGTCACAGACAGGTCACAGACAGGTCACAGACAGGTCACAGACAGGTCACAGACAGGTCACAGACAGGTCACAGACAGGTCACAGACAGGTCACAGACAGGTCACAGACAGGTCACAGACAGGTCACAGACAGGTCACAGACAGGTCACAGACAGGTCACAGACAGGTCACAGACAGGTCACAGACAGGTCACAGACAGGCACACAATGACAGAGGGGAGGGAAGGGTAGAGATGATAGTGGAATTGGGGTTTACGACAACGCGACTGTCGTCATTAGGGAAGGGTAGAGACTATAGAGGTCACAGACAGCCATGCCTGACAGGCCGAGGGGGATAGAGGCCATCAACGGGTGGGGAAGGTCGCGAGCGGAACGGGAAGGTCACAGCAGGAGAAGGGAGGGCAGAGACCAGGTCACAGACGGGTGAACATGGACTCAACGGGGAGATACCGAAACAGACCGGAAGCAGCCGACGATCCATTTTTAGGATAGTTGTCAACCTGTGGCGGAATAACTAAAGCAGAAGCTATAGAGCGGGCATCACGTTAAATCAACCAGCAAGCACAAACTCCGGATAATGGTGGCGATACGGGTTTTATTAGGACACTCAGCTTCACGGACACAAGGGCTTCATAACTACTGAAAAATCCAGTACATAACGACCCAGACATGAAGCGGCCATAAGCTGGTAGATATCCATAAATATTGAAGAATCCAATATACCAGCAAATCAGCTTGACATGAGTTCGCACCAAGTCTACTCTACGCCAGGGCCACCTAAGGTCGGCTCCCCCTCCCCGCCACTCCCCAATGGTCGGCTCCCTCCCTCCCTCCCTCCCTCCCTCCCTCCCTCCCTCCCTCCCTCCCTCCCTCCCTCCCTCCCTCCCTCCCTCCCTCCCTCCCTCCCTCCCTCCCTCCCTCCCTCCCTCCCTCCCTCACTCCCTCCCCTCTATCGGACACCCACCGGTCGATGGCGGCCAGCTGTTTGTGGCAGGCGCGTTCGATCTGCGCCACGATAGTGCCCAGCTTGGCCACCACGCCGCGCGGCTGCGACTGAGCCACCTTGAAGTACTTCTCGTAGATGTCCCGCGCCTGGGAGCGCACCTGATGGCGACAAGGGGAGAGATGGGAGAGGCATCTCACGGCCACGTGCTGACGCTGCTTTGAGCCGACAGCTCAGGTCACATTGTGAGGCCGGAGGCGTCAACAAACCTAGTTGTAAGCGTTATTGGCTATTTGATAATTGAGGTTTGCAAATAATTTGCAATACAAAATACAGCAAGTTCACATGGCAACGTAATACAAAAAAACTAAATCAGTGAAACATGAGCTTCTCCTAAAAATAACTTGAAAAACTGTGAGCACCACCTTATCATGCAACAGCTCTTAGGCTGACCGTCCTGGTAAATCCTGGTAAAAATTCTGGCGAATTTATCTGATTGATCTAATACAAACCATAAATCCCAGTTCAGGACCTCAGTCGCGTCCTCTGGATATACAGTATAAACACAAACAAAATAGCAGCGACGTAGCCCGAAACACATCCCATCCTGCCCCACCGACCAGCCAGTGCATCCACACCTTCTGCTTGACGGCCTCCACCTTCGATCGGAAGCGTTTGCACTTCTTGCCCGCCCAGCCGGCGGAGAGCTCTGGGCCGAGGGAGGTCTCGGCCGTGAACGTGTGCTTGGTACCGCGGTTTGACTCGAACAGAAAGCCGGCCAGGTCCTCACGGAGGGTGGTGGTTTGCTGGGGAGAGAGACGGGAGGGGCGGTCAGACGGAACCAGAGATCAGTGTGTGGGTAGAGACCGATGCGTAGTGGTAACAGCCAGAGATATGTTACGAAAATATTCATATCATTCGTGACAGAACAGGGCATTGGTGGCTGATAAAGCGCCGTGAAAATAGCGCCTCCAGAAATTCATCAGAGAAAATAAGGGAGTCGATGTTTGAGGTCCAGGAGCATGTGGATCAGTGGTGCCACCTATGTGCGCCACGAATGCCATCAGGTACGAACACTTTTAAAACACTCACTAGGTGTCGTGTTACAGTACGGTATACATTTTTAACACAAATCCGATATTTCTTCCCGTGAGTTGCTCTCTTTTCTCCTCCGTAAGCTCCATTGAAAGGGGGAAATGAGCATTGATAAGACCGTTATCAATGTTTCAAAAGACGATGAGATTATCCAGCTTGACGTTTGCAAATAGTCTGCAACTACATTTGGAACCAACCAAGCAAAGATACATATGGAATTTCCACGAGCTCTCACGTCGTGCCTTAAACTAATGAGTAAGGAAATTAACGAGTCCTGGTGACGCTTGGCTCTGCTAAGATCACTTTAGCTTGAATTTTTCTAGGGGTACAGGTCGTCCCACGGGCAGGCAGCCTACTTAGCTGCCAGCCTAGGCGATAGCGATCTGCCCCGATAAACACAATCGAGAAACCATACCGAAGTCATTACTAGAGGGAGTTTTACGAGAAAGCGAGAAACCGTCGCATACCAGTGACGCGTTTATTCAGGAGAATCTTGCGTAAAGAAAAGAAATCGTAGAATGGCAGCAACGAGACATTCGTCCGAGAGCTATGTCAACGCAGTAGAGAACCCCTAGTTTAGTGGCAGATCGGCCGTTCGGATGATTTTTACGTTGAGTAGTGTGCCCATTGCCCAAAGACCACTGCAGTATTTTGGTGGGGATCCTCAGTCCACACTATGCAGACAAATTATAGGGAATGGCTTCTTTGAGAGATGTTACTCTGTTATTCTAAGGACATTGGTGGGTCGAATGAAGCCTATTTATTACACCCTACATATACGGGTTTGGTATAAACGACGCAGGTACAAGGAAACTCTGTGCAAGGCATAACATCTGCAGCTTAGCAATAACCCTTGAGAAACTACCGGGTTTCCCCGACCGTTCACTTCGCCTCCAAATCCCAACGTGCATTACGAGCCACTGGTAAACTTGTAACCCACAAACGCACCAGTGCTGCCTACCCGCGTCACCTTGGCAGCCCACACGCCGGCTTCTCCTGCTGTCAGTAGCGCCATCACTACCCACCTGCTGTCCGTCGTTGTTGCTGATCACCAGCTCCCCATCCCTGCGGCAGCTGAGTGACCAGTTGCCCACCACCAGCCGGGCCGAGCTCGTCGAATGGCTGAGTATCGGGTGCGGCGCCGCGTGAGGCCGCACAGAGGCCCGCGCGCGCTGCAGCTTCTCCAGAAACTCGCCGCGGTTCTCCGAGCTGTCCGAGCCGCCCTCGGGGCTGCCAGAACTGTACATGGTGGCCAGCTTGCCGTCCAGGATGAACCTGACGAGGGAGGGACACACCGGGTCAGTATCAGTGTCAGTATCAGTGTCAGTATCAGTGTCAGTATCAGTGTCAGTATCAGTGTCAGTATCAGTGCCACTGTACACATGAACCAGTGGAGAGGGACGCTCGCCAGCAGCTGCAGCGCTCAGCCAGGGAGGCAGAAAGCACGGCCAGGGAGGCAGAAAGCACGGCCAGGGAGGCAGAAAGCACAGCCAGGGAGGCAGAAAGCACGGCCAGGGAGGCAGAAAGCACAGCCAGGGAGGCAGAAAGCACGGCCAGGGAGGCAGAAAGCACAGCCAGGGAGGCAGAAAGCACAGCCAGGGAGGCAGAAAGCACGGCCAGGGAGGCAGAAAGCACGGCCAGGGAGGCAGAAAGCACAGCCAGGGAGGCAGAAAGCACGGCCAGGGAGGCAGAAAGCACAGCCAGGAAGGCAGAAAGCACGGCCAGGGAGGCAGAAAGCACGGCCAGGGAGGCAGAAAGCACAGCCAGGGAGGCAGAAAGCACGGCCAGGGAGGCAGAAAGCACGGCCAGGGAGGCAGAGAGCACAGCCAGGGAGGCAGAAAGCACGGCCAGGGAGGCAGAAAGCACGGCCAGGGAGGCAGAAAGCACAGCCAGGGAGGCAGAAAGCACGGCCAGGGAGGCAGAAAACACAGCCAGGAAGGCAGAAAGCACGGCCAGGGAGGCAGAAAGCACGGCCAGGGAGGCAGAAAGCACGGCCAGGGAGGCAGAAAGCACGGCCAGGGAGGCAGAAAGCACGGCAGCTACACGAGCCGTGTAACAGGGAAGCGGAAGGCACAGACAAGAGCCGACTACATATCATGGTCTGTACATCTCGTCCGTGCATCTCTGACAGATAGCTGAGGCACGGAGAAACTGTAGGGAAAACAGCTAAATTGACGACTACAACCGCATGATATCACACTGAAGCAAGCCAGTGATAATCACCGTATACCGCACTAACCACCGTAACACTGCTTCGGGTGCCTCATGACCATAGCAATCAGAACGCCCCGAACCCCCAATCATCCACATCACCACTTCCGTGTGCGTCTGCAATATCGCGTGACATGCACCAGCCCTGGCTCAGCACACCAGCCCAGACGGACCGAAAGGTAACCGGCCGGTCAGTGCGCCACCTGGTGACGATCCTCTGTACGTTACATCACCGCAGCTGTCAGCGCCTCACCGGAACCAGCCGTTGCTGCCGTTGCTTAGCTCCAGCGCGGCGGCGTCGGACCAGATGTAGAGGCAGTCTCGGCCGCGGCAGACGCACCAGTCGCGCCACTGGTACGCCTTGCCGGGCAGGATCTCGCGCGCGTCCTGCTCCGGCTGCGGCTGGTCACACGACTCCTCCGGCTGTAATAGAGGTCACACGGGTCACAGACGGGTCATACGGGTCACACGGGTCATACGGGTCATACGGGTCATACGGGTCCCACGGGTCATACGGGTCATACGGGTCATACGGGTCACACGGGTCATACGGGTCATACGGGTCACACGGGTCACAGTTACAGGCGGGTCATACGGGTCACTCGGGTTACACATTCTCATCCCTCATCGAAGAACAGGCAGTCAGAGGCCAGTTTGTCCCACCCGTCCTGCCCTGCTCCTCCCCCATCCAGTCCAGTCCAGTCCAGTCCCATCCCATCCCATCCCATCCCATCCCGTTCCATCCCATCCCGTCCTGTCCTGTCCTGTCCTGTCCTGTCCTGTCCTGTCCTGTCCTGTCCTGTCCTGTCCTGTCCTGTCCTGTCCTGTCCTGTCCTGTCCTGTCCCGTCCCGTCCCGTCCCGTCCCGTCCCGTCCCGTCCCGTCCCGTCCCGTCCCGTCCCCTCCTATCCTGCCCGCTCCGCGCCTACTCCTTCCCATGTCTCCGCCCATCCTACTCACCAGCCTATCGGCGCAGGCTCCGAGTGACTGTGGGCTGGCGGGTCGCGGCTCTGCCTCCTCCTCTGCGCCTGCCAGCTGCGCCACCTTCGTGAAGAGCCCAAGCCGGGCGAAGTGCTCGAGGAAGGTGTCGGCGCCCTTCCTCAGGACGTCCTCCGTGATCTGAAGCGCCACCGCGTGGCCCTCCTCGTCGTCCTGAGACACGGGTACGAGATCAGGTCAGATCAGATCAGATTAGGTCAGGTCAGATCAGGTCAGATCAGGTGAGGTCAGTTGAGGTCAGATCAGATCAGAGTAGGTCAAGTCAGGTGAGGTCAGGTGAGGTCAGGTGAGGTCAGGTGAGGTCAGGTAAGGTCAGGTGAGGTCAGGTGAGGTCAGGTGAGGTCAGGTGAGGTCAGGTGAGGTCAGGTGAGGTCAGGTGAGGTCAGGTGAGGTCAGGTGAGGTCAGGTGAGGTCAGGTGAGGTCAGGTGAGGTCAGGTGAGGTCAGGTGAGGTCAGGTGAGGTCAGGTGAGGTCAGATCAGATCAGAGTAGGTCAGGTGAGGTCAGGTGAGGTCAGGTGAGGTCAGATCAGGTCGGTCGGTCGGTATGAAGTAAAACAACAGCGACGACGCTCGGACTGGCCCACTGGCAGACATTAAGACAAATCAATAATAACAAGTGTAGTACAAGTTTACGACACTGTGAATAAAGTTGTGTGGGCTACCGCGTACCTCAGCGTCCAACACCACATCCAGCACCTCCACGATGTTGCCGGCCAGGTCACCCTGACACGTCTCGGCCAGCAGACTAGGCGATATGAAGTACAGCATCTTTCGCAGCAGGTTCAGCGAAGATTTCCTGTGGGCGGAGGCGCAGGATGTCAGCACAGGTCAGATTGGGCCACGGGATGGTAACCGAGATGTCCTTTTTTGCATCAAGTCCTTGTAGAAGGCCACTTATAAAGAAGCCCTACCGATGACCCACATTCCTCAGAATCTGTCGATAAATAAATACACTACATGTGGCGTTTACTGCAGCATAAACTCAAAATTCCGTAAACGTGACACAAGTCTCATCATTTTCCCTGTGCTTCGTGCCGCTTGCCATGTCTGGCGTAAAGCTATCTGGCGCCGCCAGCCGCCGCCAGCCTCCGCCAGCCTCCGTCAGCCTCCGTCAGCCTCCGTCAGCCTCCGTCAGCCTCCGTCAGCCTCCGTCAGCCTCCGTCAGCCTCCGTCAGCCTCCGTCAGCCTCCGCCAGACCCCCCCCCCCCCCGGCCGGCTGACCGCGACAGTGAAGCAGTCTGTCGACAATAACTGCAGCCGGATGACCGGGAGGATCGGTTACCGGTGCCAACTGTGGACTCAGTACTGCCGCCGGAGTCGACCGCCGTCTCTCCCCGGCTGACCGGGCTGCGGTGTGACGCGAGGATCGATAGGCTTTCTTAGCGTCGTGTTAGGTGTGGGCAAGGTGACGTCGTTAGCAATGAGTATCAGTCGGTTGTTACCGCAATGTGCAGGTTCGTTTTGCCTTAAAGACTTCATCCACACGGGGGTTCGAATGGCTGGTTGATGATATGGGTGATAAACTTCGTTTAAATCAATTCAGCTTGACGTTGTGAATCATCCAGACCTTCCTACCAGCTCTCCGTCGTGCCGATGTGGGTTGTCACTTGTCAGTGGTGGTGGTGTATTGGGTTTTAGGGCTGTCTCCTAGACCGCTCTACCGGCTTGTCTTTCCACATCATCAAAACCTCCCAACTCTCCGCGTTACCCACCTGACGCTGGCCACCATGGTGTCCTTGAACGTGCGGCAGAACATGGGCAGCAGGAGGCGGAGGTAGAGCGGGGACATGGCTGGGTCCCCGCGCGGCTCTTCACTGCGGCCCGCCTCGGCCGCCGCGGAGCCGCCAGCGCCGCCCGAGTCTGCGCCGCCCCCGCCCCCGCCACCGATCGCCGGACGCCGCTCCTTGTCCGCAGGCATCATCCACTCGCCGGGCGACTGCAGGATGGCTGCCACCTGTCGGCGAGATCGGGAACTAAGCGGCGGCATCATCCGCTCTCCGGGTGACTGAAGAATGGCTGCCACCTGTCGGCGAGATCGGGAACTAAGCGGCGGCAGAATCATCCACTCGCCAAGCGACTGCAGGATGGCTGCCACCTGTCGGCAGGGTCGGGAACTAAGCGGCGGCACACGGCACGGCCGGACGCGGAGCGGCGGCACCGCCCCAAATACGTCGTCACTGCCTGTGTTTATTTGTCTCGCTGCTGCATGGGAACGGCACAGCTGTAACGGAAGCCTGTCAGCGGCAGGTCGAGCCGCCTAATCAAAACGCGTCAATAGAAAACAAAAAACAAACCAGCAACTCTCGCTAAAGGCGGCAAAAACAGCCTGTTGGCGACGGACACGGTGGAGAGCTTATTGGAGCCGAAAATAGAGCTGTCAACATATGTCAGAGAGCCGTCAATGGATGTCACTGATGATGTCAGCGAAACACAGCCACCCTGTTTGTTGTTTGTTATTGAGGTTTTCCGACAGGATGACTTACATTAAATGTCCTATGCCGCCGTGGCACGGCCACGTGTTCTCGTCCCGTGACCGGGAGGCCGATTGTATCACCCCCGCGCCCCTGACACCGGCCCCACCTGTGTCCACAGACATGCACGACAGAACAACAGCCAGCCCCAGCGCTGCTCCAATGACAATGGCGCGACGCTGTCGACACGCCGTCAGCGGGCAGCCGCCAGCGACGACGGCCCTGTCCCGCGCCTTTCAACAGCCAGTCCGCCACGCAACACACAGCCCCGGCCGACCCTGGCCCCATACCGCCCGGGCCGACCCTGGCCCCATACCGCCCCGGCCGACACTGGCCTCATACCGCCCGGGCCGACCCTGACCCCATACCGCCCCGGCCGACCCTGGCCCCATACCGCCCCGGCCGACCCTGGCCCCATACCGACCCTGGCCTCATACCGCCCCGGCCGCATCATGACGCCCATCAGATACCATCAGAATATCTGGTCAGCACCATCAGATACTATCAGAGTATCTGATCAGCACCATCAGATACTGTCAGAAGATCTGATATCAGCACCATCAGATACCGTCAAGAATATCTGGTCAGCACCATCAGATACTATCAGAGTATCTGATCAGCACCATCAGATACTGTCAGAGTATCTGATATCAGCACCATCAGATACCGTCAAGAATATCTGGTCAGCACCATCAGATACTATCAGAGTATCTGATCAGCACCATCAGATACTGTCAGAGTATCTGATATCAGCACCATCAGATACCGTCAAGAATATCTGGTCAGCACCATCAGATACTATCAGAGTATCTGATCAGCACCATCAGATACTGTCAGAGTATCTGATATCAGCACCATCAGATACCGTCAGAGTATCTGATCAGCACCATCAGATACCGTCAAGAGTATCTGATATCAGCACCATCAGATACCGTCAGAGTATCTGATCAGCACCATCAGATACCGTCAAGAGTATCTGATATCAGCACCATCAGATACCGTCAGAGTATCTGATCAGCACCATCAGATACCGTCAAGAGTATCTGAATAGCACCATCAGATACTGTCAGAGTCCATCCGATCAGCACCATCAGATACTGTCAGAGTATCTGATCAGCACCCATGAGATACCGTTTGGAGTATCTGATGAGATATAATCGAAGGTGACCACTCCAGCACGGCGGCCCGTCCCTGGTGGCTGTCGTGTCCGGTGTCCCTCTCACCTCCCGGTGTCCCTCGTCCCTGGAACACTCCAGCACGGCGGCCCGTCCCTGATCGCTGTCGTGCCCGGGACACCTCTCACCTCCCGGTGTCCCTCATCCCTGGAACACTCCAGCACGGCGACCCGTCCCTGATGGCTGTCGTGCCCAGTGTCCTTCTCACCTCCCGGTGTCCCTCGTTGTTGCGTTCTCGCGCCTTGTCCAGTGGTGTTTTGCTGTCGTGCCCGGTGTCCCTCTCACCTCCCGGTGTCCCTCGTCGTTGCGTTCTCGCGCCTTGTCCAGTGGTGTTTTGCTGTCGTGCCCGGTGTCCCTCTCACCTCCCGGTGTCACTCGTCGTTGCGTTTTCGCGCCTTGTCCAGTGGTGTTTTGCTGTCGTGCCCGGTGTCCCTCTCACCTCCCGGTGTCCCTCGTCGTTGCGTTCTCGCGCCTTGTCCAGTGGTGTTTTGCTGTCGTGCCCGGTGTCCCTCTCACCTCCCGGTGTCCCTCGTCGTTGCGTTCTCGCGCCTTGTCCAGTGGTGTTTTGCTGTCCTCGTCGCGGAGGTCAGGGTTGGCGCCGCAGCGGAGCAGCACCTTGGCGATGGCCGGGCGGCCGAAACAGGCGGCGTAGTGCAGAGACGAGGAACGCTGACCTGAGGGAGAGGAGGGGGTCAGACAGGTCACACGGCATCTGCAGGTCATGACATGGGATATCAGGTCACAACAGGTAAAACCAGGCACGACAGGGAGCACATGCACACAGTGGGAACAGGAAGAAGAGCGTATACTTGAGGTGTAGTTTGAATTTTACTGGATGTGCAGAAACTCGACGATCTCCATCACACATCATCAAAGCGCTATCGCCTTCTTACCCGTCTGCCTTGCGCAGGTCATAACGCCATCATTGAACTTCGCGATCAAAGTTCACCGGGAACCGATAATCTCACTATCAGGATCAACGGTAACTGTCAGGATCAACTACTTGGAAAGCCACCAATCACACCACGTGAAGGTGGCGTCACACCACGTGAAGGTGGCGTCGCACCACGTGAAGGTGGCGTCGCTCTCAGTTGAAATTCCCTCTCCCCTGACCTTCATTCACGCATACATTGTGAACAATCACGGGCGCCATATAGTTTTACCCGTAGTTCCCGTCCTTACATCCAAATATTATCATCATTGAATATGTCCAACTATTATCCAGTGATGACTACCCCGCGCTGGGATGCTGAGAGCTCCGTGACTATCAAATGGGATCGTTCCGGTCCAGGGAACAGAATGAGAGTGAGGAGGCGCCGTGGTGGCGATTGCACCACGTTGAAAACCGCGAGACGCATTGCGCCATACATCCGGCAAGGGGCCGCATCACGCCACGCCACAACACATGGCGCTGATATTGCTATAGCAAGCCAAAGCAGCGCGCGTAGTACACCAGCTCAGCGTCATCTTTACAGTCAGGTTCAGCGTCATCTTTACAGTCAGGTCCAATGCGACATACTTCACTCGGCTTCGACGATATTGATTTATTGACTAAGCCGGACATATGGAGACATTCCTGAAGGTCACCATAACCAATGACCAGCGAACCTCGATCATTTCGCAACACCGTCCCGCGCCGTCCCGAGCCGTCCTCAAACCACGTGTCGCGACAGACCAGCCGCTGCGCCCACCGCAACCGGGCCTGCCCGCGCCTCTAACAGGGGGTGGCGACATCCCCGGGGGCTTACTGGGGCTTCACCCGACAACAGAGGAGGGGAGTCAAGAGGTTCTGAAGACAATGCATGTCCTAAACGTATCCCGACCAGGACAAAACGGCACGCGTTCTGCTCGCCTGCGCTCGCCTGAACAAGTTGCACAACTTTCGAACCACGTCTTGAACTTCGTCACGACACGATGATTGGCTAGCTACATGCCATTTCAGCCCCAAATATAACGTCGACATCCATGTTTGACAAAATTATCTTGTTCGCTTTAACTTCCACCCGACTTGTCTCATCCATTTGCGGACGTGCCCTCGGGAACCGCGTGAGACGACACGAGGGTGATGAATCACAACAATGACTCCCCATCCAGCGCCCACGGGAGCTGCTCGGATATGGGACTCTCACGTGGGGTCTGAGGGATGTACCGCGGAGCTCCGACCATGAAAGGTAGCATCCAGCGCCCACGGGAGCTGCTCGGATATGGGGCTCTCACGTGGGGTCTGAGGGATGTACCGCGGAGCTCCGACCATGAAAGGTAGCATCCAGCGCCCACGGGAGCTCGGATATGGGGCTCTCACGTGGGGTCTGAGAGATGTACCGCGGAGCTCCGACCACGAAAGGTAGCATCCAGCGGCCACGGGAGCTCGGATATGGGGCTCTCACGTGGGGTCTGAGGGATGTACCGCGGAGCTCCGACCATGAAAGGTGGCAGCATGACCGGTGAGTGTAAACAGAACCTTCTGGTAGTGATTTGGCGTGATCAGGTGTAAGATCCAGGTTAAATGTATAAACCCCGTGCAGCCAGGGCAGACGGGCGTTTCACTATGCCGAGATGTGAGCAGTGGCCAGTGGGGGAGAGTGAGAGTTGATCTGCGTTCTGTCCGAGCAAGCAGACATACACATTTCACCGTTTCAGACGTTTGTGACAGATGCGTTTCAGCGAGATAAGGTGTTAGGAGTGAGTGAGAGATGATTGGCGCAGTGTGTGCCGTACCTCTGTTAACGTCGGCTCCCTTGTCGCAGAGGTACTCCACCATCTCCTGGGTGCCGAACGCCGCCGCCCAGTTCAGCAGCGTCTGGCCCACGTCGTCCATGAAGTTCACCTCCACGCCTGGCGACATAGAGACATGGTGATGATTGGGGGATGCACCGAGACTACAGAAGCTGGCGAGGGATACAGCGGGCGCACGACGACTCACATTCTGTCGGCAACACGAACTGCGCAGTTACAGCGTGACGAGATCAGACAACAGTCAGCATCTGGGGAGAGGACGAGAGAAAGAGAGAGAGAGAGAGAGTGTGAGTGTGAGTGTGAGTGTGAGTGTGAGTGTGAGTGTGAGTGTGAGTGTGAGTGTGAGTGTGAGTGCGAGCGCGAGCGCGAGCGCGAGCGCTCACAGCGAGAGAGAGTGTGTGCGTGTGTGCGTGTGTGCGTGTGTGCGTGTGTGCGTGTGTGCGTGTTGTGCGTGTGTGCGTGCGTGCGTGCGTGCGTGCGTGCGTGCGTGTGTGCGTGTGTGTGTGTGTGTGTGTGTGTGTGTGTGTGTGTGTGTGTGTGTGTGTGTGTGTGTGTGTGTGTGTGTGTGTGTGTGTGTGTGTGTGTGCGTGCGCGTGCGCGCGTGCGCGTGTGTGGGTGTGGGTGTGGGTGTGTGTGTGTGTGTGTGTGTGTGTGTGTGTGTGTGTGTGTGTGTGTGTGTGTGTGTGTGTGTGTGTGTGTGTGTGTGGGTGTGTGGGTGTGTGGGTGTGTGGGTGTGTGGGTGTGTGGGTGTGTGGGTGTGTGGGTGTGTGGGTGTGTGGGTGTGTGGGTGTGTGGGTGTGTGGGTGTGTGGGTGTGTGGGTGTGTGGGTGTGTGGGTGTGTGGGTGTGTGGGTGTGTGGGTGTGTGGGTGTGTGGGTGTGTGGGTGTGTGGGTGTGTGGGTGTGTGGGTGTGTGGGTGTGTGGGTGTGTGGGTGTGTGGGTGTGTGGGTGTGTGGGTGTGTGGGTGTGTGGGTGTGTGGGTGTGTGGGTGTGTGGGTGTGTGGGTGTGTGGGTGTGTGGGTGTGTGGGTGTGTGGGTGTGTGGGTGTGTGGGTGTGTGGGTGTGTGGGTGTGTGGGTGTGTGGGTGTGTGGGTGTGTGGGTGTGTGGGTGTGTGGGTGTGGGTGTGGGTGTGTGTGTGTGTGTGTGTGTGTGTGTGTGTGTGTGTGTGTGTGTGTGTGTGTGTGTGTGTGTGTGTGTGTGTGTGTGTGTGTGTGTGTGTGTGTGTGTGTGTGTGTGTGTGTGTGTGTGTGTGTGTGTGTGTGTGTGTGTGTGTGTGTGTGTGTGTGTGACACACGCTGCAGCTCCAGTGGTATGTTCAGACGTCACCAGATCGTGTTTACATTGTCATCATCACCGCGTCTGACCTTATTCCGATAGTGACCAGGCGACGACAGTTAGCTAATCAATAGCCGACCCACACCCACCCCACCCACCCACCCCAACTCCCACACCCACACCCACACCCACACCCAGCCCACCCCACCCCACCCCACCCCACCCCACCCCACCCACCCCACCCCACCCACCCCACCCACCCCACCCACCCCACCCACCCCACCCACCCCACCCACCACACCCACCACACCCACCACACCCATCACACCCATCACACCCATCACACCCATCACACCCATCACACCCATCACACCCATCCCACCCATCACACCCCAGCCCCAGCCCCACCCCCCACCACACCCACCACACCCCAGCCCCACACCCACATCAGACTGCCCGGGGTGACGGCAGGTCACGGCAGCAGTCGGGGGCAGCCTGAGTGATCGCCCACCAGCGGGCCCCGCCTGCAGCCCCGGCGGGCAGAGACGGTCTATGCCGTGACATTCAGACATTAACCGAGCCATTAGTCCAATCCAGATGCCGAACCGTAAGCCCATGGTGCTTATTTGTGATTCTCCTAGCGCTGCAACTGCCAATGTTATGTGGAGCCCGTATGTCCCACACAATATCAACCTGGCTCAGACGGCTTACGCCCCTCCCGCCACCCCACCCCTCCCGCCTCCTCTGTCACTCAATGGACGCGACTGTGACGTCCGCAGGTCAACGGCCGTCATCAGCCTGTCGCCAGAAATAAACACGTGCCTTCGCCAGCCGCCAGCCCCGTAACCAGCCCCCCCCCCCCTCCCACCTGTCGGTCAGTGCTCTGGCCATTGACCAGAGCCCCCCCCCTCCCCGCCGGACAGTACAATAGCCACTTCATAACCCCCAACAGGCCAACAGGTCCTGTCCGTCAGTACATTAACCACTGACCATTGACCAGCGCACCCCCCCCCCCCTCCCCCCACCGCCGGACAGTACAATGGCCACTTCATAACCCCCAACAGGCCAACAGGTCCTGTCCGTCAGTACATTAACCACTGACCATTGACCAGCGCACCCCCCCCCCCCCCCCCCCTCCTCCACCGCCGGACAGTACAATAGCCAC
>JAXIVJ010006480.1:40000-66596 GCA_036785665.1 Chirona hameri
AGCGTGACACACGCACAGCGTGACACACGCACAGCGTGACACACGCACAGCGTGACACACACACAGCGTGACACACACACAGCGTGACACACACAGCGTGACACACACAGCGTGGCACACAGGCAGCGTGACACAGGCAGCATGACACACACACAGCGTGACACACACACAGCGTGACACACACACAGCGTGACACACACACAGCGTGACACACACACAGCGTGACACACACACACAGCGTGACACACACACAGCGTGACACACACACAGCGTGACACACACACAGCGTGGCACACACAGCGTGACACACACAGCGTGACACACACACAGCGTGACACACACACAGCGTGACACACACACAGCGTGACACACACACACACAGCGTGACACACACACAGCGTGACACACACACAGCGTGACACACACACAGCGTGACACACACACAGCGTGACACACACACAGCGTGACACACACACAGCGTGACACACACACAGCGTGACACACACACAGCGTGACACACACACAGCGTGACACACACAGCGTGACACACACACAGCGTGACACACACACAGCGTGACACACACACAGCGTGACACACACACACAGCGTGACACACACACAGCGTGACACACACACAGCGTGACACACATACAGCGTGACACACACACAGCGTGACACACACACAGCGTGACACACACACAGCGTGACACACACACAGCGTGACACACACACAGCGTGGCACACACACAGCGTGGCACACACAGCGTGACACACACACACAGCGTGACACACACACAGCGTGACACACACACAGCGTGACACACACACAGCGTGACACACACACAGCGTGACACACACACAGCGTGGCACACACAGCGTGACACAGGCAGCATGACACACACACAGCGTGACACACACAGCGTGACACACACACACATCGTGACACACACACACAGCGTGACACACACACACAGCGTGACACACACACAGCGTGACACACACACAGCGTGACACACACACACAGCGTGACACACACACAGCCTGACACACACAGCGTGACACACACAGCGTGACACACACACAGCGTGACACACGCACAGCGTGACACAGGCAGCGTGACACACACAGCGTGACACACGCACAGCGTGACACACACAGCGTGACACACACAGCGGACCAAAGTGCAGGCGGCGCGGCCCGCGGCCCCACTGGTCCCGTTCTAGGTGACAAACAACATCACATGGAATACTGTAGCCTGGAGTTAAGTGTAGCAACAGTGAACTGGCACCTCATATCGTGGCCACACAGACACACGGTACTTGGTGCACGGTGTAAACTGTGAAGCCCCTACCACACGACTGGCGTCCGGCCAAAGGGGTAGATTACGCTACTGCTCCTAGTCACATAGGCTGCTCGAGACCGCGGCGGCGCGGCCCTGCCTTGCTCCCGATCGCTCTATGTCCCTTAGCCGGCCCTTCTTCCAACACAAACAATTCCTCTTCCTATGTTTTACCCATTCCCTGCCCGTATTTGTGTTCATCCCACGCTCCCATCAACCACAACATTCCGCGCATTGCTCCCCAATGCGCCACGACCTGCCGCTCCCGTCCCTGAGCTGCTGATGAGGTCACGCAATGTCAATCTCGCCGCTCCCGCCACGCCGCCCCCCCCCCCCCTCCCCATCCGTGCCCAGCACCCCCCGCTGCCGCTCACCGCCACACTCGATGCTCTCGATGAGCGCGTCTGTGTCCTTGCTGCGTATACAGTCGATCAGCTGTCTGTGACTGCGCTCTCCAGCAGAGTCCATCCGCCGCAAACCGGGCAGCCGACTGGCCGGACAGACCCCGGTACGAGGCAACGCGTACCGACCCTCGAACAGCAGCACCAACAGCAGGTCCACCAGCCGCATTGTGTCCAGCACACATCTGCCGGGGCACGGGTCATAGGTCAGAGCAGATCGTCAGCAGGTCAGCTGGACAGCAGGGTCGACAGCTGCTGCAGGTCAGAACAGATCGTCAGCAGGTCAGCAGGTCAGCAGGTCAGCAGGTCAGCAAGCCAGCAGGTCAGCAGGTCAGCAGGGTCGACAGCTGCAGGTCAGAACAGATCGTCAGCAGGTCAGTCGGACAGCAGGGTCGACAGCTGCTGCAGGTCAGAACAGATCGTCAGCAGGTCAGCTGGACAGCAGGGTCGACAGCTGCTGCAGGTCAGAACAGATCGTCAGCAGGTCAGCTGGACAGCAGGGTCGACAGCTGCTGCAGGTCAGAACAGATCGTCAGCCGTCAGCAGGTCAGCTGGACAGCAGGGTCGACAGCTGCTGCAGGTCAGAACAGATCGTCAGCAGGTCAGCTGGACAGCAGGGTCGACAGCTGCAGGTCAGAAAATATCGTCAGCCGTCAGCAGGTCAGCTGGACAACAGGGTCGACAGCTGCTGCAGGTCAGAACAGATCGTCAGCAGGTCAGCTGGACAGCAGGGTCGACAGCTGCTGCAGGTCAGAAAAGATTGTCAGCAGGTCAGCTGGACAGCAGGGTCGACAGCTGCTGCAGGTCAGAACAGATCGTCAGCCGTCAGCAGGTCAGCTGGACAGCAGGGTCGACAGCTGCTGCAGGTCAGAACAGATCGTCAGCAGGTCAGCCGGACAGCAGGGTCGACAGCTGCTGCAGGTCAGAACAGATCGTCAGCCGTCAGCAGGTCAGCTGGACAGCAGGGTCGACAGCCGTGCCGTGCCGTGCTGTGCCGTGTTGTGCCGTGCCGTGCTGTCGTGCTGTGCCGTGCCGTGCTGTGCTGTGCTGTGCTGTGCTGTGCCGTGCCGTGTCGTCCAATCTCATCATTTGCCGTCTTATATCGTCCCGTTGCGGCCCATCCCGTCCCATGCCATACCACGCCGCCTTGCCCCGTACCACACCACCACCCACCCGAAACAGAGCCGCTCACCTAAACCAACACCCTCCCTCGCACCCAGCGACCCGAACCAACCACCACTGAATATGTACGAGCGGTCACGCCAGAGCGCCCGGGGGAAATCAGCCGGGCAGCGAGAGGCGGTCGACTGAACACTCCCCGGAAGCGGTGACTGTTCCGGTGACTGTTCCGGTGACTGCTCCGGTGACGGCTGCGGTGACGGCTGCGGTGACGGCTGCGGTGACGGCTGCGGTGACTGCTGCGGTGACTGCTGCGGTGACTGCTGCGGTGACGGCTACGGAGACTGCTCCCGTGACGGCAGCGGTGACGGCTGCGGTGACGGCTGCGGTGACGGCTGCGGTGACGGCTGCGGTGACGGCTGCGGTGACGGCTGCGGTGACTGTTCCCGTGACGGCTGCGGAGACAGCTCCCGTGACGGCTGCGGAGACGGCTGCGGTGACGGCTGCAGTGACGGCTGCGGTGACGGCTGCGGTGACTGCTCCCGTGACGGCTGCGGAGACGGCTCCCGTGCCGGCTGCGGAGACGGCTCCCGTGCCGGCTGCGGAGACGGCTGCGGTGACGGCTGCAGTGACGGCTGCGGTGACGGCTGCAGTGACGGCTGCGGTGACGGCTGCGGTGACGGTGGCACCGGTAGAGGGTCGGTTCCGCCGCTGACGTGCACCAGACGCGGCCCGCAGACGGTGCGGTAGGCAAGGCCGGCCCAGGACGGCCAAGGTCGCCAGATCAATCGGTGGCAGGCTTTGTCGCGGCCGCCGCACCCGCCCCGGATGGAGTCACCGACAGGTCTCGCCGAATGCATGGATGTACCGATAGAAATCAGCGACCGGAATCATGACAGATTCTTACCGAAGACATGGATATACGGCGAGGAAAAGCGAATAGTGCCTATCACTGGTGCATGGCCGTCACTTCACCCCATCCTGACCACACCACATCGGGCCAGCACGCCACACCACACCCCATCAAGCCACTTCACGCGACCCGACTGACCTCTCGTCTCCCCTGAGCGCGCTCTGGATGGCGTCTGGCAGCGGCGAGCGCAGCAGGTCGTGTGTGATGGCCGGAGAGCCGCGACACAGCGTCGACAGCAGGCTGATCACGGTGGAGAGAGACTGCGACGACTTGGTCTCCGGCGTCACCGACGGCGTGCCGCCTGCCGGGTCACACGGGGGCAGAGGGGGTCATACGGGTCACACGGGGGGCAGAGGAGGTCAGACGGGTCACACGGAGGCAGAGAGGGTCAGACGGGTGAGACGGGGGGGGGGGGCAGAGGGGGTCAGACGGGTCACACGGGGGCAGACGGGGTCAGACTGGTCACACGGGGGGCAGAGGGGGTCACACGGGGGTCAGACGGGTCACACGGGGGGTCACACGGGTCACACGGGGGGTCACACGGGTCACACGGGGGGTCAGACGGTGGGCAGCGGGGTCAGACGGGTCAGGCGGGTCAGGCGGGTTAGACGGGTCAGATGGGTCAGATGGGTCAGGCAGGTCAGGCGGGTCAGGGGGTCAGGCGGTCAGGCGGTCAGGCGGGTCAGGCGGGTTAGACGGATCAGATGGGTCAGACATGGTCAGATGGGACAGACAGAGTCAAAAGCGTCAGACGTGGTTAGGCGGGAATCAGACGGGGGTCAAACGGGGTCAGATGGAGTCATTCTTAGCTATGACATAGCATTGTCATGGAGGCTCATACAGACTCGTGGCAACGTGCTTGCTGTGTTCAGAGAAGAATCGATGAAAGTTTGGCAACTCGTGTAACGTGGCAAGATAACATTTACATTGTAAGGCGGAGGTTTACAATCTTTCAGTAATTCATTGAAAAGTAAGCGGAAAGATCTTTACGACAATCAACATTGAACAGCTCTATTTAACTTGTTTGCTGTTGTATAACGCCTGTCAAATTCCGCAACGCCAAAATAACAGCGTCAACACTTTTCCCAAGTTCCCTATCAGACATCCAACAAACAAAGGCCAAAGTTCACAGCATAGAGCGCAAAACAACTGTTGTTAAGAAACGAAGCGTTATCTTACAAACCCAAAGCACTTAAACTAGGCGGCTGCACAACAAACTACGATAACTCAGAAGATCGTCAGAATACCACACAATCCCCATATCTTCTGCACTTGAGTCAAGCTTTCAATACATATTTCGTCTGCCTCTATCCCTGCATTCCAGAGTCCTTGTGTCTCTGTATTCCCGTCTCCCTGTACCCCTCTCTTCCTGCCCCCACGCCCCCCCTGTCCCCTTTCACCCTCTCCTCCTGCACCCCCCCCCCCTGTTCCCTGTCAACCTCTCTTCTGCACCCCCCCCTGTTCCCTGTCCCCCTCTCTTCCTGCACCCCCTGTTCCCTGTCACCCTCTCTTCCTGCCCCCCCCCCCCCTGTTCCCTGTCACCCTCTCCTCCTGCACCCCCCCCTCCCTGTTCCCTGCCCCTCCCCCTCTTCCTGCACCCCCCTGTCCCCCCTCTCTTCCTGCCCCCCCCCTCCCTGTTCCCTGTCCCCCTCTCTTCATGCACCCCCCCCCCCCTGTCCCCTGTCACCCTCTCTTCCTGCACCCCATGTACCCATGTACCCCTGTCCCCTCTCTTCCTGCGCCCCACGCCTTCCCTGTCCCCTGTCACCCTCTCTTCCTGCACCCCCCCCCCCCCCCCCTGTACCCCTGTCACCCTCTCTTCCTGCACCCCTGTCCCCCTCTTCCTGCACCCCACACCACACAGCGCGGTACCCACCAGCACCGGCGGCGGCCGTGCCGGCTCCTGGCTGTCCGACGGAGCGCAGCCGCGCCAGCAGCTCGTCCACCAGGCCGTGCTGGGCGAGCGGCGCCGGGTCGATGCCGCGCCGCGTGTACCGGTCGGCCAGCGAGGCGAAGCAGCGCAGCGAGCCGTCCGCAACCTGCAGAGGGCACGGCACCAGTCAGACACGGGACAAATATTGACACACGGCGGACACGACACTGGTCATCAGATACGGGCCAGGTGCCCTCAGTCCACACCCAGAGGAGATACAGGCCAGGTGCCCACAGTCCACACCCAGAGGAGATACAGGGCGGATACACACGGAAGATATCGCAGGTACCGGTCGGATGCGGGGCAGACATACTGCAGAGACACGACACGGGGGGAAGACATACTGCAGAGACACGACACGGGGCAGATACACTGCAGAGACACGACACGGGGCAGATATACTGCAGAGACACGACACGGGGCAGACATACTGCAGAGACACGACACGGGGCAGATATACTGCAGAGACACGACACGGGGCAAACATACTGCAGAGACACGACACGGGGCAGATATACTGCAGAGACAAGACACGGGGAAGATATACTGCAGAGACACGACAAGGGGCAGATATACTGCAGAGACACGACACGGGGCAGATATACTGCAGAGACACGACACGGGGCAGATATACTGCAGAGACACGACACGGGGCAGACATACTGCAGAGACACGACACGGGGCAAACATACTGCAGAGACACGACACGGGGCAGACATACTGCAGAGACACGACACGGGGCAGACATACTGCAGAGACACGACACGGGGCAAACATACTGCAGAGACACGACACGGGGCAGACATACTGCAGAGACACGACACGGGGCAGACATACTGCAGAGACACGACACGGGGCAGACATACTGCAGAGACACGACACGGGACAGATATACTGCAGAGACACGACACGGGGCAGATATACTGCAGACAGAGACACGACACGGGGCAGATATACTGCAGAGACACGACACGGGGCAGAATCTACAGACACAACATACGCCGGTCAAACATGGAAAGCCAGTCGTCAGATGGGCGGCAGAGTCGGGCCAGACCTGGGCCAGACGGGGTCAGCAGGGGTCAGCAGGGGTCAGCAGGGGTCAGCAGGGGTCAGCAGGGGTCAGCAGAATATCAGGTCGGTTAGGTTAGCAGGTGTCGCGACAGGTCAGCGCGGAGTATTGCCTCAAACTAACAGAGGTCAGGTCAGGTCAAACCAGCCGCCCAACACGACTAACAGTACCGGTCATAACACCACGGCTCAGCGCCGACAGACCGCCCCCCCCCCCCCCCCCCCCCGGTAATCCCCGGCCGGCCAGACGGCGCCCAGCTAACAATGCCGCCAGTATACGGTGGTTTCGGGTCAGCGCCCAGACGGTCAGCACTCCGGCAGCCGGTATAATTCAGCGGCGCACCTCGGACAACAACACGCTCCCGGCACGGCCAATGACGCCACGGTGCAGCATATCTCAGCGGCGCCGACAGGCTTTGTCTCGGATTGTGCCAGTATGCCCCGGCAAAAAATGGCTACACAGTAGGGGTGCTGTGTGGTGTATACGCTGGTGTCAATACGGGAGTTGGCAGCAGCGGTGTTAGTACAGAGTTGGCAGCACAGCCAGGAAGACGACCGCACGCAGCTCCTGTGAAAAGCAGCCATCTGCGTCCGTGCGCGGCCGCTACAACTGCATAAGACCAGTAAGGCGCCGTAGTTGGCGATGAATGAGCGAGCGCGAAGGAAATGTATGGGGAATTTCAACTCGATCGGGCAAGTAGTTTATGAGATACAAAAAAGGTGTGCACGTGCGCACGTGCAGAGGCACCCACCTTTGACTTGTGGGAAGTGGGGGCTGAGAGGTCCCTAACCACACACCAAATTTGAACACAATCGGCTCAGCCGTTCCAGAGATACAGAATAGTGGTGTGCCCGTGCGCACGTGCAGTCACCCCACCCCTGACTTGTGGAAAGGCGGCGGCTGAGGGGTCCCTAACCACACACGAAATTTGCACATAATCTGTCCAGCCGTTGCGGAGTTCTTGCGAGAAAAGACTTTTCAACACCCCTCACGCGGCACGCGCCACGAGCAGTGTAGTCACCCACGTGAGTCGGCACTGGTCTCAAACAGAGTAGGTTAGATGGGGCTGCTAAGCAAAGAAGTCCGCTTGTCAATCGGACGTGCGGTTGCAGAGATATGAGCTTCTCAGAAGCGTCGCCACGGGCCGGGTGGGGCCGGACCGGGTCGGGCCGCTCATAATCAGATGTGTCCCATACACCACGGAAGGACGAGCGTTCGCGCTCGCTCGTAATAACAGATTCACAGTGAACACTTTCAAACCGCTACCGCGCCATTACGAATATATCACAGTTGCCGCGTATGTACACAATCCACCCCTCGACGAGCATACAATTTCACTCGAAATGTGCGCGCGAATGCAGCGTGGCAAAGTGCACACAAATATCGACCCAGCTTATCCGTGGTTACCGCTTCGGTCCACTGCCCGTCCCGATACGGCCGTGCTGATATGACACACTGCTGCCAGAGGCCGGGACCGCTGTCAGGGCCGTGCTGATATGACACTGTTGCCAGAGGCCGGGACCGCTGTCAGGGCCGTGCTGATATGACACACTGCTGCCAGAGGCCGGGACCACTGTCAGGGCTGTGCTGATGACACACTGCTGCCAGAGGCCGGGACCACTGTCAGGGCCGTGCTGATATGACACACTGCTGCCAGAGGCCGGGACCGCTGTCAGGGCTGTGCTGATGACACACTGCTCCCAGAGGCCGGGACCGCTGTCAGGGCCGTGCTGATATGACACACTGCTGCCAGAGGCCGGGACCACTGTCAGGGCCGTGCTGATATGACACACTACTGCCAGAGGCCGGGACCACTGTCAGGGCCGTGCTGATGACACACTGCTCCCAGAGGCCGGGACCGCTGTCAGGGCCGTGCTGATATGACACACTGCTGCCAGAGGCCGGGACCGCTGTCAGGGCTGTGCTGATATGACACATTGCTGCCAGAGGTCGGGACCGCTGCCAGGGCTGTGCTGATATGACACTGTTGCCAGAGGCCGGGACCGCTGCCAGGGCTGTGTTGATGACACATTGCTGCCAGAGGCCGGGACCGCTGTCAGGGCCGTGCTGATGACACACTGCTGCCAGAGGCCGGGACCGCTGTCAGGGCTGTGCTGATGACACACTGCTGCCAGAGGCCGGGACCACTGTCAGGGCCGTGCTGATATGACACACTGCTGCCAGAGGCCGGGACCACTGTCAGGGCCGTGCTGATATGACACACTACTGCCAGAGGCCGGGACCACTGTCAGGGCCGTGCTGATGACACACTGCTCCCAGAGGCCGGGACCGCTGTCAGGGCAGTGCTGATGACACACTGCTGCCAGAGGCCGGGACCGCAGTCAGAGCCGTGCTGATGACACACTACAGCCAGAGGCCGGGACCGCAGTCAGAGCCGTGCTGATGACACACTGCTGCCAGAGGCCGGGACCGCAGTCAGGGCCGTGCTGATATGACACACTGCTGCCAGAGGCCGGGACCGCAGTCAGAGCCGTGCTGATATGACACACTGCTGCCAGAGGCCGGGACCACTGTCAGGGCCGTGCTGATATGACACTGTTGCCAGAGGCCGGGACCGCTGTCAGGGCTGTGCTGATATGACACACTGCTGCCAGAGGCCGAGATCGCAGTCAGAGCCGTGCTGATATGACACTGTTGCCAGAGGCCGGGACCACTGTCAGAGCCGTGCTGATATGACACACTGCTGCCAGAGGCCGGGACCGCAGTCAGGGCTGTGCTGATATGACACACTGCTGCCAGAGGCCGAGATCGCAGTCAGAGCCGTGCTGATATGACACTGTTGCCAGAGGCCGGGACCACTGTCAGAGCCGTGCTGATATGACACACTGCTGCCAGAGGCCGGGACCGCAGTCAGAGCCGTGCTGATGACACATTGCTGTCAGAGGCCGGTACCGCAGTCAGGGCCGTGCTGATATGACACACTGCTGCCAGAGGCCGGGACCACTGTCAGAGCCGTGCTGATATGACACTGCTGCCAGAGGCCGGGACCGCAGTCAGGGCCGTGCTGATATGACACACTACTGCCAGAGGCCGGGACCACTGTCAGGGCCGTGCTGATGACACACTGCTGCCAGAGGCCGGGACCGCTGTCAGGGTCGTGCGGCGGGCACAGCAGCGAAAGACGCTCAGAAGTCAGTGAGCCAGGCAGCTTAGCTGCCCCGGCGCCAGTCATGCGCGAGGGTCAGGTGGCTCCCCGGGTGCTCCGTCAAGCCGAGCGGCCGGGAGTGTCGAAGACGAGCAGAGATGGTGGCGGGCTGTATCGGCGTCGGAGCCAACTGGGTCGACACGAAACAGCCGGCCGCGGACCGTCCCAGTCCAACACGGCCTCTCACCCCTCCCCCTAACCTCAGACACACAGCAATTAACCGACACTTACTCTGCAACCACCTAACCTCGGACGCATGGGACCGGGTCCACACGTCCTTCCCCTAACCTCGAACACGTCGCCGAGCAGCCCATATGTCTGCGGTCACCCGGACTCGGAAAGCCACCCAACCTCGGACACCCCTAACCTCGGACAGGACACCCCTAACCTCGGACAGGACACCCCTAACCTCGGACAGGACACCCCTAACCTCGGACACCCATAACCTCGGACAGGACACCCCTAACCTCGGACAGGACACCCCTAACCTGGGACACCCCTAAACCTCGGACAGGACACCCGTAACCTGGGACACCTCTAACCTCGGACAAGACACCCCTAACCTGGGACACCCCTAACCTCGGACAGGACACCCCTAACCTCGGACAGGACACCCCTAACCTCGGACAGGACACCCCTAACTTCGGACAGGACACCCCTAACCTCGGACAGGACACCCCTAACCTCGGACACCCCTAACCTCGGACAGGACACCCCTAACCTCGGACAGGACACCCCTAACCTCGGACAGGACACCCCTAACCTCGGACAGGACACCCCTAACCTCGGACAGGACACCCCTAACCTCGGACAGGACACCCCTAACCTCGGACAGGACACCCCTAACCTCGGACAGGACACTCCTAACCTCGGACAGGACACTCCTAACCTCGGATAGGACACCCCTAACCTCGGACAGGACACCCCTAACCTGGGACACCCCTAACCTGGGACACCCCTAACCTCGGACAGGACACCCCTAACCTCGGACAGGACACCCCTAACCTCGGACAGGACACCCCTAACCTCGGACACACTGTCGACCAGCCGACAGTACTCTGCAGCCCAACAGCGGCGTTATCGACACCCAAATCTCCTGCCCACCACCAGTCTCTCCGCCTCGCACCGGTGCCACCTATGGCCACGGTGTACCGTCACATCTCACATCACCTCACATCACCTCACAGCAGACGGTATACCGTCACATCTCACATCACCTCACATCACATCAGACGATGTACCGTCACATATCACATCACCTCACATCACATCAGACGATGTACCGTCACAACTCACATCACCTCACAGAAGACGATGTGCCGTCACATCTCACATCACCTCACATCAGACGATGTACCGTTACGTCTCACATCACCTCACATCAGACGATGTACCGTTACGTCTCACATCACATCACATCAGACGATGTACCGTCACGTCTCACATCACATCACCTCACATCAGACGATGTACCGTCACGTCTCACATCACATCACAGCAGACGATGTACCGTCACGTCTCACATCACCTCACATCAGACGATGTACCGGCACGTCTCACATCACCTCACATCACATCAGACGATGTACCGTCACGTCTCACATCACCTCACATCAGACGATGTACCGTCACGTCTCACATCACACCTCACATCAGACGATGTACCGTCACGTCTCACATCACCTCACATCAGACGATGTACCGTCACGTCTCACATCACCTCACATCAGACGATGTACCGTTACGTCTCACATCACCTCACATCACAGCAGACGATGTACCGTCACGTCTCACATCACCTCACATCAGACGATGTACCGTCACGTCTCACATCACCTCACATCAGACGATGTACCGTCACGTCTCACATCACCTCACATCACATCAGACGATGTACCGTTACGTCTCACATCACCTCACATTACAGCAGACGATGTACCGTCACGTCTCACATCACCTCACATCAGACGATGTACCGTCACGTCTCCAGCTCGGACGTCATCCCCGCGACCAGCAGCATGTTCTGCCATTCATGTCTCTGACGACTGGGCACGACAGGCCACGACAGGCCAATCTAACAGGCACGCCAGACCAATCTATCCGGCAGGGCGCTGCAGCAAATGACCGGCATCTGTTCCCGAGATGGATCCGTTACCCAGGCTCCAGCCAGGCGCCGTATTCGGCCCGTGTGCGCCGCCCTCGCTGCCCGTGACGGTCGCGGCTCGCGGCTGCTCGGAGCGACAAAGGCGGAACAAAGACGCGAGGTCAGGCGGGGCGGGGGCGGGGGCGGGGGCGGGGGCGGGTACACAGCGTGCAGCAGCTGCCCAGGCTCCCGGCCGGCCCTCTCGCTCGATCAACAGGCATGTTTACGCGGCAAATAGCGTTCGAGCACGGCTGAGAGCACGGCCGGGAGCACGTCTCGGAGGTGAGCGTCGGATCGGATACGCCTGCCTCTCAGCCCGTCTGCTCTGAGGACTCGTACCATCTCCTCTGCTGGTGCAGTCGCAGGACGACAACGGCAGCAGGACGCAGCCGACGTGCATAGTGCGACGGCCACCGTCCGGGGCCGCTGCTGCAGTCGGTCGGCAGGAGACCGACTAACGGTCCACGCAGCTCGGCTCAGCTCGGCCCGGCCCGGCCCGGCCCAGCACGACCCGACCCGGCTCCGACCCGGCTCCGACCCGGCTCCGACCCGGCCCAGTCCAGTCCAGCCCGCCCGTTCCTGCTCGGCCGCTGCAGCAGACAGCAGCCGAGACGAGAGTCGAACTCCGCAGCCCAGCGGCCGCCGTTCAGCCGCCCAGCACCAGCTCAGCCCAGCCATCCTCAGAATCCGCTGCACGACCGCCTGCCGGCCGCCGAGCCGCTCCGCATACGAAATCAAACGCTCGATCAAGCAATCTATTTCCGAGGCGCTATGCGGCGGCCGGCCCAGATGAATGGGAGCGCGGGTCGCCAGGCTGGCCGGCGCTTGGTGTAGTGTAGCTCGTGCGTAACCCATCAGCCACCAGTCTGCAGGAGCTTCACCACAGGGGGATGGGGAACGTGTCTCCCCATTTTTTAGCCAACGTGGGATTATCCCCCCCCCCAATTTGTCTTATCCAACAAGAAAAAGCTAAAAATTAATGTTCAGTTTTCGCTGACGCCCCCCGCTCAACAACTTTTCCGTCGACGGCGCCTCGAAACCTAGATCCGCCACTGTTGGTGGTGACCACCTGGCGGCTTCCCTGGATCCCGAACCACACATTTTAAAAGCGTGGCGGAGCCCCTGCCTGTCTGTGAAGAACCCATCAGTTGCCGGCCACTAGCTCGCTCTCCCGGTCCTGGTTTATCTCTGACCTGTCGGCATCTCTTGACCGGTCGCATTTCTGATTCCCTGACCAGTCCTCCCAGCCACGTTCCCGTCCCTGTCGCGTCCCAGCTCAGCTACACTCAAACGTCAAACTCGGCATTCTTTATACGTTGGCCATTCCAGTATCTCTCTCCTACGCTCTTTCCGTCTCTGATTTCCTCCCTGCTTTCCGTCTCGTTTCCGTCCCGTTTCCACGTATTTCCACCTTGACACGCTGTGCCAGCTGCCTGATCCCCGCTCTCTCCTCACCTCTACCCGGCGTTTCTCCGTCCGCTCTCTCTCCCCCTCCCTCCCTCTCTCTCTCTCTCTCTCTCTCCCCCTCCCTCCCTCTCTCTCTCTCTCTCTCTCTCTCTCTCTCTCTCTCTCTCTCTCTCTCTCTCTCTCTCTCTCTCTCTCTCTCTCTCTCTCTCTCTCTCTCTCTCTCTCTCTCTCTCTCTCTCTCTCTCTCTCTCTCTCTCCTCTCTCTCTCTCTCTCTCTCTCTCTCTCTCTCTCTCTCTCTCTCTCTCTCTCTCTCTCTCTCGTGTGAGGCCTAGCGTCGCTCGGCGTCCCCTGCGCGCGGCGCTGGCACGGTGGCGGCACACAAAAGGTATCCACAATCCATCAGCAGAGCGTCCCCTCGGCCGGTCCGGTGCGCCCCGGTGCCGTCAGCTGGTCGGCCGGCCCGACTCTCCCGCAGCTGTCACCGCTGCTGTCCGCCACCGGGCACTCTGTAAGGACCTCCGATCTCACTGCGCCGCCTCTCCTCCCTCCCTCCCTCCCTCCCTCCCTCCCTCCCTCCCTCCCTCCCTCCCTCCCTCCCTCCCTGCCGCCTCTCCTACCGACCCGCCGCCTCCGCGAGGCGGGGAACAATGCCTACGCGGGGAATAATGCCGAAAGCACAGTCAGTGCACTAACAAAAAATCGGAACAGTTGTCCGCCAACTCGCTGACACAGGCATGCAATTGTTTATTTTAGAGACATTGGTCTTTTCCTCCCGGGTAAGATCGGAAGAGGGTCTTAATGACGTAGCACTTAATGACGTAGCATGTAATGACGTAGTATTAGGTGAGGTAAAGTTCATCATGTTATATTTAGACTTCGTGAACAGCATCTGCGTCGCCATATGATTTAATCACCATAAACATTCTGGGAAAGTGACGTTTCTACTGAGTAGATATTTCTGGAACTTGGAAGGATACATTTTAAACAAAGCGATATTGGGTTACGAGGACACTCACATTTTTCACAAACAGAGGCTGGTGTGAGCACACGAAAACTGATTGCTTTTAAATGCACAGCATTGGCGCGTTGCCGTTCTTCCAAGACAGTTGCGATTAATTGTTAACCATTAATCGTCGACCGAGGACCCGAGGGCCCGCCCTCGGGTCCTCCATCGGGTTCAATTCAGTCCGGTACAGGACGGGGCAGATCAGTTCACGTCGTGATCAGCGTCGCGGCGGCACCAAGATCGCATCGTCCCGCAAACTACATCGACAACACTCAGGTTCCCTCTGAACCACATCAGACTGAGCCAGAAGTGCGTGAAAGACAGGACAGCAAGGCATTTGGCCCCGACTCGAGTCGAGTCGAGACCAGCTCGCCAGCAGCAGACTAGCCGACGCCAGCGCGGCCGGCGACCCCGTCTGACCGGCATTATACACACACAGCCCTGGACCGGTCTGTGTGTCGCCCGTCAGCTGTTTCGGACAGCGTTCGACTCGGTGTGACGGAGGCAGGCACCACCAGCCGTCCTGCCGGTGCAGGCGGGTCACGACAACCCGCCATCACGTGACTGGCTGAACCGGGCCATAGACACCGCAGAGTCGGCAGAGACAGGCTGGGGCGGCACGACCGCCACGGCGGGGGCGGTGGAAACGGGTCAGTGTAACTGAGCTGACGTCATATGCCACCGCTCTCGGCAGCACAAGATAGAGCTATTTTGGGCTGTCTGAAGCTCCTCGGAAAGTTTCTGAGCTTCTCCAGAAGGCTTCTGAGTTTCAGAGAGACGCGAGTAGTGCCGTCATGCCAAAGCTCTGCCACGCCCGGTGGAATCCCATCAGCCGCCACCGCAGCGCCACTGCTGCGAGCCCGCGCATCATGTGTCCGTCACGTCAGCGTCCGTTCAAGGTCGCAGCTGGTGGCCAGCAATCAGCAGTGGCCAGCGGTCGTGAGATCAGCCGTCAGCGGTCGCCAGCGTCTCCGCCCGCGGCCGTCTCCGAGCGGTGTGGCGTGACCGTCCCCCCCCCCGTCTCTGTGCCAGCGGCTCTGGCCGGGGCGGTCAGCCAGCGCGGCGGCCAGCCGCTCGGGTCAAGGCCGGGGAGCGCAGTTGGCAGGAGCCGCACCACCTGTCAGGGCGGGTCAGCAGAAAAACGGCGCAGCCCTCCGGCCTCCCCCGCCCCGGCTCGGCCGGCCGCGGGGCACGCTCAAGGCTGTGCCGCTGACCTCTGTCGTATATCGTACCGCCGGGCAGCTCGCCAATCTCGTCTTGCGCTCAGTCACCACCCCGCCCTGCTCTCGCACCAACTCGACTCGCTCGCTGCGAGGCGACGCGAGGCGACACGAGGCGGAGCGGCGCGGAGGAGCTGCGAGGCGAGCTGCGAGGCACGCACGCTGCGTGGATTTGATTTCACAGCGAGACACCCGAGTCGCAGCCCGAGTGTCACTTGAGCACTCGAAGCGCGGTCCTACTTAGAGCCGAGATATTGGAGACGAGGCCTGGCACGTGTTCGGGGTGCCGCTGGCTGCAGTTGGCGCGGCGACGCTGCAGCCTCGCGTGTTGCCTTTCTCGTGCGGTTATCAACTCTCCAGCCAGACTACGTCGCCCAGAAATCCAGCGAGGATTTCCCCCAACTTAATTACTAGAACATATACACCGTTTATAAGATGTTTCTAAACGCAAAATAAAACAAAGAATGGCCTGTCACGGACAGGTCCCCTGCACCTGTAACTTGACTTGAGCTCTGCAAAATGTTCCGTACTTGTCTCCCCTATGTGATCTGACCGAGCTACAAAATAATACATACTTCACGTCCCGTGCCCCGCCTCACGCCAGTCCCTGGCACAGACTCGTGCCAGTGACGTCACGGCCGAGCTACAAAATAATACATACTTCACGTCCCGTGCCCCGCCTCACGCCAGTCCCTGGCACAGACTCGTGCCAGTGACGTCACGGCCGAGCTACAAAATAATGCATACTTCACGTCCCGTGCCCCGCCTCACGCCAGTCCCTGGCACAGACTCGTGCCAGTGACGTCACGGTAGGCGCGATTCATGGCCAACAGCGTAGCCAGGGCCCAGGGGTGCGTTCGCAAGGCGCAAAATTTCGCGAAATCTTTCTCGAAATTTATCATGGTCGTTAGGTAGGAATTTCGCGAAAAAATCGCCGGGTTCGCCGTATGTGCGTCATGTAGATATCTAAACAATTATTTGATAACAATTATCTTTGGTTGTCAGCAATTATTTTGAGAGACTACTGTTGATCACAGATGCCACAACAAAGCAAGAATACAAAACAAAACACTCATTAAGGTGCATCACCATTGGCCATTGTCATCACCACCACTATAAGCAATTAAATATACAATTAATAGGTCCACAAGTAGACATGATATGCCTCCGGAAGCATGCCACATAGGTATTATAACACAGCTACCGATTATGAACCGTCATTAATGTTCAAATATTTCCATCTATATCGGTTATTCTGCACTTACCCCATCTCCTCGATGTGGGCCGCCATCTTTGAAAACACCGCCGTGACCCGTGGACACAGGTATTTCTATTGCCTTGGTCGTGACATGCTCCGGCGATTCCACGTTATTTCGCGAAATCCCGCGCAAAGTTTCTCGTTTCGTGCTCACCGAACGGCCAATCGCTAAATATTTCGCGAAATACGTGGGAAAATGGCCTTTCCGAAAGCAGCCCAGGCCGCCGCTGGGCCTGTGTCATACCGCTGAAGAGATACAACTACGCTGGTTCATAGTTTGTGGGTCAAACATGACTGGAAGGGGATAGCAACGAAAGTTCGGAAGCTACTAGCCTCTGGATACTCCATTAACAAAACCATCTGGTCGACGTTTTTCACAGACTGGCGCAGCTCTGTACGTCTGTCAGTTTACTTGTATGACCCCGGAGCGGCAGTCACATGTGGGGCGCTGGCCATACGGGCCGGGCAGGTGCCAGATATCAAACATCTCTCCTCTCTCAGTCCCCGGGGCCGACCGGCCGGAGACCGGGACAAAGAGCAGCAGCAGCGGCGGCGGCGGCGGCGGCGGCGGCGGCGGCGGCGCCAGACCCGTCGGTGCTGATACATCACCACGGACCGCCAGGCTGACCCTGAGCGCAGGCCGTGTTGGTATGCTGTGCCACACGCTGTCCGGGAGCCGCCCCCGCCGCCGCTGTGCTGTGATACACTGCAGCGACGCTGTGTTGAGTTCATTGCCAGTCGATATTGCACAGCCACCGCCCACGGAAACCTACACCGTGAGCATAATACTGCATCGACACCGACCATGGCTCTGTCAGGTTACCACCACCGTCAGGTTAACTGTCAGGTTACCACCACCGACGCGTCTGCGGCTAACCTCACTGGTTTACAACAGACACACAGACAGACACAGACACAGACACAGACACAGACACAGACACAGACACAGACACACAGACACAGACACAGACACAGACACAGACACAGACACAGACACAGACACAGACACAGACACAGACACAGACACAGACACAGACACAGACACAGACACAGACAGACAGACAGACAGACAGACAGACACAGACAGACAGACAGACAGACAGACAGACAGACAGACAGACAGACATACAGACACACAGACACACAGACACACAGACACACAGACACACAGACACAGACACACAGACACACAGACACACAGACACACAGACACACAGACACACAGACACACAGACACACAGACAGGTGATGGTGATGGTGATGGTGATGGTGATGATGATGATGATGATGGTGATGGTGATGATGATGATGATGATGATGATGATGATGATGATGATGATGATGATGATGATGATGATGATGATGATGATGATGATGATGATGATGATGATGATGATGATGATGATGATGATGATGATGATGATGATGATGATGATGATTTTGGTTAAGGGCGCCGCAGCTACTAGGCTATGTGGCGCCCAGCTCCTGTCACGTCACATCTAGTTCCGGGCCTGCAGCAAAGTGCACCAGCCTGGCCTGCAGCAAAGTACACCAGCCTGGCCTGCAGCAAAGTACACCAGCCTGGCCATCGCCCAGTACAACACAGTGCCGCCATTACTTGATGACACATGCCTGACGATAGTTGCTCGGCCGCGGCGTCATACGTCAGCCCTCCGACCAGTGTGGTCTGGGAGGGGAGGAGCAGTGCGCAGCTGCACCCACCGTTCGATGGCGCCCGATAATCCCTCTGATTCACTCGCAACAGGTCGTGACTTGGCGTGACACAGATCCCGTTCTGATGCGTTCGCGTGAGAATTCGCGTCATATACTGAGACGGTTCGAGACACCTGCCAGTCGTTTGTTTACTGGAGTTATGGGGGCGTAACACTCGAGTCGTCCCCAAACGTTATCTGATCTGCATCCAGCCAGCAGTGGACTAAACAAAGCCCGCGTCCGTCGTCAGCGCATCACAAGGGACCTTCCGTGGCCACGGCCGCTGCTCTGGGAAGGTCCCGCTAGCCTCCCGCCGCGCTGTGGGGCCACGCTGTAAGAGCCCCACGCATGCCGCCTGGCGTCCCCCGCAGCTCTGCGCCCCTGCCCTACAACTCGCAGCCCGCAGGCGGTGCCGACGGACGGTAGGAGCGCCACCGAACCGCCCGCTGCCGCACCGAACCGAGCCATATCCAGGTACAGAGAGCGGGGCAGAGCAACACAGAGAGGGGAGCAGAGTGGGACAGAGCGGGTCGGGGCAGAGCGCGTTGGGATTCGGACAGAGGACAAAACAGTACAGAGGCGTGGCAGAGCGGCACGCCAGGTCGGGACAGAGCGGCACAAAGCGGGACGGGACAGAGCGGGCCGGATCGGGCCGGCTTTCACGTGCGGCGCACGCGGTCCGTGACCCGAATGTGGCGTCAGCTGGCGGCCTGTTTAGAAAGTGAGCGCGGCTGGCAGCAGACCGCCTGACTGGCCAGCCAACACACTCGCCACTGGCACCCACTAGACTGGTGCAAAATGGACGAAGTTACTCACGCAATGTTCTAACACTTGGATTATTGATCCATTGATCTTCCTGATTTCAAAACAGTTTTTGTTTCAGCTCTAGCATTGTTAAAAATCCAAACCTTTATTTTTGGGCATTGGAAACTGAGTGCCGTTCCCTCTGTTGTATTCTGCTATCCGGGTAGCCCCCCCCCCCAAAAAAAAAAAACGCGCAGAGTTTCGAGGCTTACCAATTCGTTTTGGTAATAGATATGAAGTTGACACTTGGTACGCATACAAAACAATTCATTCTGCGTTAAGCAAAAAGGCTGCATTATCAATCGGATATTTAGTTTCGATGTTATAAGACATTATCTAAACCATTTAAAAAACGGGGTTTTGACGTTTTTTTTATTTATTTCCCCGCGTAAACGATCGGACCACCTTCAGCCCGGACCACCGCCAACAAACGCGACTTCCGCTGTCCGATACTGGCGCGGATATGGAGGAGCTCATCCGCGCCAGTATCGGACAGTGGAAGTCGCGTTTGTTGGCGGTGGTACGGGCTGAAGGTGTGGTCCGATGTTTCACGCGTGGAAATACAAACACGTAAAAAAATCCGTTTTTTGAAATGGTTTATTTAAATAATGTCTATAACATCGAAACTAAATACCCGATTGATATGAAACTGTTTTTGCTTAACGCATAATTAATTGTTTTGTATGCGTACCAAGTTTCAACTGCATATCTATTACCAAAACAAATTGGTAAGCCTCGAAACTCGGCGCGTTTTTTTTTTTTTTTTGGGGGGGGGGGCTACCAGGATAACAGAATACAACAGAGGGAAGGCCACACATTTTCCAATGCCAAAAGATAAGGGTTTTGACTTTTAACGATGCTAGAGCTGAAACAAAAACTGTTTTGAAATCTGGAAGAGCAATGGATCAATAATCAAAGTGGCAGAACTTTGGGTGAGTAACTTCGTCCCTTTTGCAACAGTCTAGTACACACCTACCGCGCCGGATAAGCCCATCTCCAGTCCTGGACATTAGCTGTGTCTAGTTGTGTTACCACCCGTTACACCTGAACCCAACAGCTACAATGCCTGCCTTTCCTCACCCGGTCCGCAGCATGCCAGTGTGAATACACGCTGAAGTCGAGGGTACTGACTCACCCGACTACTCCGCTGATAACCCCGACTACTCCGCTGACTAACCCCGACTACTCCGCTGACTACCCCGACTACTCCGCTGACTAACCCCGACTACTCCGCTGACTAACCCCGACTACTCCGCTGACTAACCCCGACTACTCCGCTGACTAACCCCGACTACTCCGCTGACTAACCCCGACTACTCCGCTGACTAACCCCGACTACTCCGCTGACTAACCCCGACTACTCCGCTGACTAACCCCGACTACTCGCTGACTAACCCCGACTACTCCGCTGACTAACCCCGACTACTCCGCTGACTAACCCCGACTACTCCGCTGACTAACCCGACTACTCCGCTGACTACCCCGACTACTCCGCTGACTAACCCCGACTACTCCGCTGACTAACCCCGACCACTCCACTGACTAACCCGACTACTCCGCTGACTAACCCCGACTACTCCGCTGACTAACCCCGACTACTCCGCTGACTAACCACGACTACTCCGCTGACTAACCCCGACTACTCCGCTGACTAACCCCGACTACTCTGCTGACTAACCCCGACTACTCTGCTGACTAACCCCGACTACTCTGCTGACTAACCCCGACTACTCTGCTGACTAACCCGACTACTCCGCTGACTAACCCCGACTACTCCGCTGACTAACCCCGACTACTCCGCTGACTAACCCCGACTACTCCGCTGACTAACCCCGACTACTCCGCTGACTAACCCGACTACTCCGCTGACTAACCCCGACTACTCCGCTGACTAACCCCGACTACTCTGCTGACTAACCCCGACTACTCTGCTGACTAACCCCGACTACTCCGCTGACTAACCCCGACTACTCCGCTGACTAACCCCGACTACTCCGCTGACTAACCCGACTACTCCGCTGACTAACCCCGACTACTCCGCTGACTAACCCCGACTACTCCGCTGACTAACCCCGACTACTCCGCTGACTAACCCCCGACTACTCCGCTGACTAACCCCGACTACTCCGCTGACTAACCCCGACTACTCCCGCTGACTAACCCGACTACTCGCTGACTAACCCGACTACTCCGCTGACTAACCCCGACTACTCCCGCTGACTAACCCCGACTACTCCGCTGACTAACCCCGACTACTCCGCTGACTAACCCCGACTACTCCGCTGACTAACCCGACTACTCCGCTGACTAACCCCGACTACTCCGCTGACTAACCCCGACTTACTCCGCTGACTACCCCGACTACTCCGCTGACTAACCCCGCTCTGTGCTCCACCCCTCTATACCAATCACCCCCCCCCCCCCCCCCCTACCCCCCCTACCCCCCCCCCCCCCCCCCAGCCGACGGACCGTCCGACGACCGACGACCGCATCGGTCGATGCTGCCCGCACATCTGACGCGACAGTACCGACGGTGTGGCTGCCGTGACCCACATACGACCACGTGCGCGCGGCACACAGCTGGTCCAATCAGTGTAGTGCTCCAAACGTCCGTCGATAGCGATTGGATCGGCCCCCGACAGCGATCGAAGATGCATGAGGAGCACGTGTGTTGATGTCGGCGGTGATATATCTCACGTGGATCGGCTCGCACATGCACATCACGTATTCACCAGTCATGCATGCCAAAGTGCTGTCGTCTGGCGGGTCAGCGCGCTTGGATCAGCGCCATCAGCTGTCAGCAGTTATCAGCACCCACAGCCATCAGCTGTCAGCAGTCAACAGCGGCCAGCGCCATCAGCTGTCAGCAGTTATCAGCACCCACAGTCATCAGCTTTCAGCAGTCACAGCGGCCAGCGCCATCAGCTGTCAGCAGTTATCAGCACCCACAGCCATCAGCTTTCAGCAGTCACAGCGGCCAGCGCCATCAGCTGTCAGCAGTTATCAGCACCCAGTGCTTCCCCCGCCGCCTGGCGACTTCTCACCGCGAACAGCGGGCCACTGCCCGGCGCGGGTGGGTTCGCTGCCTAGATAGTACCATCAGCTTGTCAGCTCGCTGCCTAGATAGTAGTAGGACGCAGCGTCACTTCAACAGGCCGTGGCACGGGACAGCAGGCGGCGAAAGGCGGAATTATCACGCCACCGCCGCAGAGATGACGTCACTCGCTGGGACAACACGTGCGCAGGTCCGGCCCCGCGCTCCACTGCGCCGTGACAGCACGACGAACGGCCGTCCACCTGTCGGCGTCACTGTTCAGCGACCCCGCCGAACCCCGTCCAAACCAGTCACTACTCCGACAAGCCATATCAGTCGAACTGCCGGTCAGCCACAGCGCGCCCAGACGCCAGGCGGAGATAGCCACCGCAGCCAGCGACTGCGGGGCCAGCCTGGTGGGCAGCGGCGCCTCATCGGAAAGTGACACCTCTGACATCGGGAGGCAACACCCGCCACCCGCTCACCCGTTTCAACGCGATAGCGGGTCACAAGGCAAGCCCTGCTCACCACCAATCAGCGGGCACCCGCATGTGCCCCGTCCGAGTCGGACAGACCCTGCGCTGACACAGCTCCACGCGCCGCGCCGCGGCGGCACGGGAGCGCGCCAGCACACGTGTGGGACTCCGGGCTCCGGGCGCACCACACACACGTGTGCTGGTGTAGGCCACACAGTGTGTAGGCCACACAGTACACACGTGTGTCCGCCCAGTGTGTGGGCCTGCGTGGGCCGCAGACGTGTTGCAGCGCAATGCGTAGGCCGCAGCGCAAACGGACAGATATACCGGCCCACAGAACCCGGACAGATATACCGGCCCACGGTACCCGGACTGATATACCGGCCCACAGTACCCGGACAGATATACCGGCCCACAGAACCCGGACAGATATACCGGCCCACGGTACCCGGACAGATATACCGGCCCACGGTACCGGACTGACGGACCGGCCCACGGTACCCGGACAGATATACCGGCCCACGGTACCCGGACTGACGGACCGGCCCACGGTACCCGGACAGATATACCGGCCCACGGTACCCGGACTGACGGACCGGCCCACGGTACCCGGACTGACAGCCCGGCCCACGGTACCCGGACAGATATACCGGCCCACGGTACCCGGACTGATATACCGGCCCACAGTACCCGGACAGATATACCGGCCCACAGTACCCGGACAGATATACCGGCCCACGGTACCCGGACAGATATACCGACCCACGGTACCCGGACTGACAGCTCGGCCCACGGTACCCGGACAGATATACCGGCCCACGGTACCCGGACTGACAGCTCGGCCCACGGTACCCGGACAGATATACCGACCCACGGTACCCGGACTGACAGCTCGGCCCACGGTACCCGAACAGATATACCGGCCCACGGTACCCGGACTGACGGACCGGCCCACGGTACCCGGACAGACTGACCGGCCCACGGTACCCGGACAGACAGCCCGGCCCACGGTACCCGGACTGACAGCCCGGCACACGGTACCCGGACTGACAGACCGGCCCACGGTACCCGGACTGACAGACCGGCCCACGGTACCCGGACAGACAGCCCGGCCCACGGTACCCGGACAACAGACCGGCCCACGGTACCCGGACAGACAGACCGGCCCACGGTACCCGGACTGATATACCGGCCCACGGTACCCGGACTAACAGACCGGCCCACGGTACCCGGACGGGCAGACCGGCCCACGGTACCCGGACTGACAGACCGGCCCACGGTATCCGGACAGACAGCCCGGCCCACGGTACCCGGACCGATAGACCGGCCCATGGTACCCGGACTGATAGACCGGCCCACGGTACCCGGACGGGCAGCCCGGCCCACGGTACCCGGACAGACAGCCCGGCCCACGGTACCCGGACTGACAGACCGGCCCACGGTACCCGGACAGATATACCGGCCCACGGTACCCGGACTGACAGACCGGCCCACGGTACACGGACTGATAGGCCGGCCCACGGTACCCGGACTGATAGACCGGCCCACGGTACCCGAACTGACTGCCCGGCCCACGGTACCCGGACTGATAGGCCGGCCCACGGTACCCGGACTGATAGACCGGCCCACGGTACCCGAACTGACTGCCCGGCCCACGGTACCCGGACTGATAGACCGGCCCACGGTACCCGAACTGACTGTCCGGCCCACGGTACCCGGACTGATAGACCGGCCCACGGTACCCGGACTGACAAACCGGCCCACGGTACCCGGACTGATAGACCGGCCCACGGTACCCGAACTGACTGCCCGGCCCACGGTACCCGGACTGATAGACCGGCCCACGGTACCCGGACTGGCAGCCCGGCGGTGAGCTGACAAAGATGACTCGGAGCAGCAGCGGCGGCGGCGAGTGACAGACAGGACCACCAGCGAGGCCGGTAGGGGCGCACAGCTGACAGCGCACCGCGCGGGTCAGCCACCTCGCACGTGGGTCTCACGGACGACCGGACAGCCGCCGCCGACCCCCTGCTGCTGAAGAAGATGGTGACGAGCAGGATTTGTGCTATAGGGCGTCGCAGCTGCGGTCTTCTGCGGGGACGATGCCGCATCTCACAGCACATCGCGTCGCTGCACACCCACAGCACAGACTCGAAACGCACACAGACGGCACCGCGGCGCCCTGAGCACGAGGGACTCACGTGCGTGTGGGACGGACAGGCTATACGATCCCAGCCAGCGACAGCTTGGGCAATACAGGGCGTCACGAACGTCAATACAGGGCGTCACGAACGTCACTACAGGGCGTCACGAACGTCACTGCAGGGCGTCACGACGGCACGGAGGCTTCTAATCCGCTCCCCAAGTTCAGCACAGTCGTGACAGTTGTGACACATGCGTCTGAGCGCCCGAGCGCCCACGGCAACAAAGCCTATCACGCCTCCAGACGACCACTGTCCAGTTTCCAGCGGAGGACATGGTCTCCACTGGGTCTCTACTGTGTCTCCACTGGGTCTCCACTGGGTCTCCACTGGGTCTCCACTGTGTCTCCACTGTGTCTCCACTGTGTCTCCACTGTGTCTCCACTGTGTCTCCACTGTGGACACAGTGGAGACACAGTGGAGACAGGACCGGCCCACGGTACCCGGACTGACAGACCGGCCCACGGTACCCGGGCTGACAGACCGGCCCACGGTACCCGGACAGACAGACCGGCCCACGGTACCCGGACTGATAGACCGGCCCATGGTACCCGGACTAACAGACCGGCCCACGGTACCCGGACAGACAGCCCGGCCCACGGTACCACTGTGTCTCCACTGTGTCTCCACTGTGGACACAGTGGAGGACACAGTGGAGACAGCCCGGCCCACGGTACCCGGACTGACAGACCGGTACCACTGTGTCTCCACTGTGTCTCCACTGTGTATCCACTGTGTCTCCACTGTGTCTCCACTGTGTCTCCACTGTGTCTCCACTGTGTCTCCACTGTGTCTCCACTGTGTCTCCACTGTGTCTCCACTGTGTCTCTGCAGCGTCTCCATAGTTCCTCCAGTATCACCAGACAAAATGTCACCAAAGTGTATCCAATTATATTGGAAACATTTTGGTGACATTCAAGTCAATTGTGTCACCAAAGTGTCTTTTTAGTGTCTCCACGTCCACACTGGCAAGCTCTCACTACCTACCGGCGGAAGCCCATCACATCGTGTCGGGTCCAGTCTGGTCGGGTCGGGCCAGGTCGAGTCAGACTGGTGCGGCACGTCGGCTATGCTGATGGCTGCATACCGGACGGCCGTCTTATCGATTAACACCGCACAGGAAGCCGCTACCGCACCGTGGGAGTCGCACTCCGCTGTTCTATTTACTGGAAATGTCGCCAAGGAATCCGTCAAATGTCCTGGATGAAAGTTATGTCCTATAGAATGTCTCTAACTGCGCTAAATATGGACGCCTGGCGAGCAGCAGGCCTTGGTGGACAGCCAGAGACTATGACAGCCTTGGTAAGCATGATGAAGATGATGGTAAAGCGGGACCACATACTCATTAATCAAGCATCAGCATCAAACAGCTGTAGCGCTGCGGCAACGGTTT
>JAXIVJ010006481.1:0-66589 GCA_036785665.1 Chirona hameri
CACTGACACTCACACTTCACCAGCCAAACTTCACACCACCATCACCACAAACTAACCCGCCCGCAGCCCACGTTCCCGACCGTGTGTTTATTGAGGTTTCCGGGCGCTGTTTATTGAGGTTTCCGGGCGCGTCGCCTTCTCTGTCAATTTGCGCCCCGCGTCGCCGCCCGGCCACTCACCGTTCTTAACAGCGGTGACCACCAGTCGACACATGGAGAACACCAGACTGGCCGTGCTGACGAGTCGACGCCGCCGCTCAGTGGCAGGAAGAAGCCGCCCTGGCCACTGCGGCGCAGGTAATCCCACAGCCAGCAGGCGGCACTCAGCGCGATCTCCTCTTCAGGAGGGTGGTAGCGAGGCTGGCGAGACAGCACCAGCCACCGTCTCTCAGAGCTGGTCACACACGGGCACAGATGCGCGTATACACTGCCGCGTGTACACCGGACACTCCACCGACACCGCACAGCTCACACACAACGCGTATCACACAGGACATACACGCACAATCGAACCGCACAAACCGGGGATAACACAATGCACATCTGCACATGCCCGAGCATGACGCAAGAAATCCACCGTCCTCTTTCCAACTGCAGACGAGCAAATCGTAAATCCGCTCTCCACATGCACACCGACCACTAGTCACACCGGTGCCTAGCACCGCTCACCACTGCCTAACACCGCTCACCACTGCCTAACACCGCTCACCACTGCCTAGCACCGCTCACCACTGCCTAGCACCGCTCACCACTGCCTAGCACCGCTCACCACTGCCTAGCACCGCTCACCACTGCCTAGCACCGCTCACCACTGCCTAGCACCGCTCACCACTGCCTAACACCGCTCACCACTGCCTAGCACCGCTCACCACTGCCTAACACCGCTCACCACTGCCTAGCACCGCTCACCACTGCCTAGCACCGCTCACCACTGCCTAGCACCGCTCACCACTGCCTAGCACCGCTCACCACTGCCTAGCACCGCTCACCACTGCCTAACACCGCTCACCACTGCCTAGCACCGCTCACCACTGCCTAACACCGCTCACCACTGCCTAGCACCGCTCACCACTGCCTAGCACCGCTCACCACTGCCTAGCACCGCTCACCACTGCCTAACACCGCTCACCACTGCCTAGCACCGCTCACCACTGCCTAGCACCGCTCACCACTGCCTAGCACCGCTCACCACTGCCTAGCACCGCTCACCACTGCCTAACACCGCTCACCACTGCCTAGCACCGCTCACCACTGCCTAACACCGCTCACCACTGCCTAGCACCGCTCACCACTGCCTAACACCGCTCACCACTGCCTAGCACCGCTCACCACTGCCTAACACCGCTCACCACTGCCTAGCACCGCTCACCACTGCCTAGCACCGCTCACCACTGCCTAGCACCGCTCACCACTGCCTAACACCGCTCACCACTGCCTAGCACCGCTCACCACTGCCTAGCACCGCTCACCACTGCCTAGCACCGCTCACCACTGCCTAACACCGCTCACCACTGCCTAGCACCGCTCACCACTGCCTAGCACCGCTCACCACTGCCTAACACCGCTCACCACTGCCTAACACCGCTCACCACTGCCTAGCACCGCTCACCACTGCCTAACACCGCTCACCACTGCCTAGCACCGCTCACCACTGCCTAGCACCGCTCACCACTGCCTAACACCGCTCACCACTGCCTAGCACCGCTCACCACTGCCTAGCACCGCTCACCACTGCCTAACACCGCTCACCACTGCCTAACACCGCTCACCACTGCCTAGCACCGCTCACCACTGCCTAGCACCGCTCACCACTGCCTAGCACCGCTCACCACTGCCTACCTGAACAGAGTCCCACCATTGCCTACCTGAACCGAGTCCCACCACCTACCCGTACTGGAGTTCAGTAGACCAGCTACCACCTACCCGCACTGGAGTTCAGTAGATCAGCTACCACCTACCCATACCGGAATTCAGGAGAGCAACTACCACCTACCCGTACTGGAGTCCAGGAGACCAGCTACCACCTACCCGTACTGGAGTCCAGGAGACCAGCTACCACCTACCCGTACTGGAGTTCAGTAGACCAACTACCACCTAGCCGTACTGGAGTTCAGGAGAGCAGCTACCACCTAGCCGTACTGGAGTTCAGGAGAGCAGCTACCACCTACCTACACCGGAGTCCAGGAGACCAGCTACCACCTACCTACACCGGAGTTCAGTAGACCAACTACCACCTAGCCGTACTGGAGTTCAGGAGACCAACTACCACCTACCCGTATTGGAGTCCAGGAGAGCAGCTACCACCTGCCTACACCGGAGTCCAGTAGACCAGCTACCAACTACCCGTACTGGAGTCCAGGAGACCAGCTACCACCTACCTACACCAGAGTCCAGGAGAGCAACTACCACCTACCCGTACTGGAGTTCAGTAGACCAGCTACCACCTACCTACACCGGAATCCAGAAGACCAACTACCTACACCGGAGTCCAGGAGACCAACTACCACCTACCTACACCGGAGTCCAGGAGTCCCGCCAGTACGCACCTCTATCGGAGTCCAGGAGGGCAGCACCAGGTCCCCGTCCCGCGACAGACTGAAGTCGACCTCGACACGCGGGAAGGACGGCGCCGCAGCCGCCTGGATCTGCCTGCTCCGGATCCTGTTGCGGTACGTTCGGATCTCCTCCAGGTCAATGGTGGCCGTCACCACCTCCTGCCAAGACCGCCCGTACGCACGGCAGACGGGGTGCGGTCAACACGCGGTGCCATCAGTCGGAGGGGGGGGGGGGGCGCAGAAGGCTCTTCAGTCCAGCCGGAGATGCGTAAACCATCCCCGCGAGAACCGGTAGGCAAGACACAGCGAATGAACACTCCGGCGTCACCAATTGATCGGATGGGGCGAAATAAGCAGTATCGAGGATTGTAGCAAAACGAAATAAGGCTTGTAGGCAAACGTCACACAGCCAAAGCTTGATACAAAAGGTCAGTGCCGCCAGGCAGCGTAGGGTGAATGGAACCCAACTCAAGACGATGCAATGTAGAAACTTGAATCACTGAGTCTCTCTAAAAATTCATCCAAACTTAGTTCGTTTCCACACACCGCATTCGACAGACGACATAGGTACCCACCGAACACATCCCCTCCTCCAATTCTCCCCCCCCCCCCCCTAGTTCACTCACCACCTCTTCGAGCGCGAACTGTCGACTAGCGGCGGCGAACTCGCCATTCACTGCGATGGCCGCCGCTCCGTTAAAGTAGAGCCTGTCGCCGTCGCCGCCGCGCAGGTTACTGAACAAGTAGCAGCCGCCGCACTTGGACGTGGCGGAGCGTATCAGGTCGAACACTACGTACGCCTTGCGCAGCTCGAAGTGGGAGCCGCTGCTGTTCATCATAAGCTCGGCGCCGTCCAAAGTCTGGCCTACGTGCGTGCTGTCGGAGGAGGGCCAGGGAAGACCAGGTCAGGTGGCAGGAAAGACGGTCGGTCAGATTATGGGTTAGATGGAAGGTCAGACGGCGGGTCAAACGGCGGGTCAGACGGCGGGTCAGACGGCGGGTCAGATGGGCTTATCAGAGCGCGGATCGGACGTTGGGTCACACGGCGGCGAGACAGCCAGGCAAACTTGATGAAGACAAATAAGACAATCGTTACAAACACCGACGAGCCAGGCACCTCTCAACACAAACATCCCCAATCACCGAATAGCGAGCCACTGTGCCCCAAATCGTCCCCGTTCCCGCGTACCTGTCGGCACTCCAGAGCTCCTCGCAGATCTCGTATCCGACGCACGTGTCTCGCGTGGCGAGCAGCGCGTCGCCGAACGGCACGGTGCGCTGGTCGGTGATGGCAGTGATCATCCGCGGCAGGTGGTGCTGCTCAGTCTGCCGGCGCTGGAGACCGGTGCAGACGGAGAGAGTCAGCTGCGGTTAATCGCGCACACACTACAGACGCGCCCACACGCACACTGCACACTAGGGCGGTTCATTCACATTTTCTTGGTGGCAGGCACACTTTTTTCCCGTTATTTCGACTACGGTGAGTCCAATGGTATCAACAATTTTGTAGAAAAAAAAATATTTTAGGGGTCGCGAAAATCGCCGAAATTTCCATGTTTTGCTATAAATGCCCTAAAATCGTCCATCTTGTCTCCGCGATTTTACGAAACGAATTCAAAAATGTCTTGTGGCATACCGTTTTCCTGTTATTTAGACTATGGTGATTCCAGTGATTTTTTTTTAATCGGAAGACATTTAGGGGGTCGCAAAAAAAGTTAAACATTTCAGTTTTTTCTTTAAATACCCAAACATCGCCCATTTCGAAACCAAAGGGACTATCCCAATTCCCACCTTAGCCTGCGAGTTGCTGGGGTATATTTCATAACGCGACTTACTGGGGGGGGGGGGGGGGCTATTTTTTGCCCCCCCCCCCCCTCGGATCCCCGGAACTACTGGACCGAATATAAAAATTCAAACGGCATTCGATAGCCCTGGGAAATTTATCGAGGGAAACATAATATTGTTGACCTCGTGGTCACCAATGACGTCACAGGTCCGGTCAAGTACAAAATGTTTGACCGTGTCAAAAGGTCTCGATGGATGGAATTGTCGCGCAAAATTGCGATATTAAACGCATAAGCTGTCGATAAATAGGTATTATTCGTGTGTCTGACACTTCTAAGTACCTTTCTAAGCTGTTTATGACCTTGGGTCAGGTCAAGGTCATCCGAGGTCACGAGGTCAAACTGCAGATTACGGTCATTAGGCGTTGTAACACATGTTTATGGGTTTGTTTTTCGTCTAGAACGCGTAAAATGACCTTAAAACATTGTTTGTTCCATATAAATAGAAGTAAAAGCAAAAATGGAAATGCATTTTTTATGCATGCATGCATTTTTTGCTGTGAGAGGTGGTCGATTTTTGTCATTTAAAGGTCATAACTCAGTCATTTTCGAAGATATCGACTTCAAATTTGGTACACATATTCACCGCACACGTCGCGATCACATATATTCCGGTTTTCGGATAATTCTGATTATTTCTTGAAAATTTTGTTTTAAAAAAAAATGTATTTGGATTTTTCAAAATTTTGAATTTCAAAAAAACTCAAAAATCTGAGATAGCAGTTTGATAGCCCGGTCTATTGTCATTAATTTGATTTAAGACAATTGAGTTTATCTCAAACATCGTACCCTTGACAGCGTTTTCCGCAAACCATTATTTTGCAACAAGAACAGAAGAACATGACGTCACTCTGACGTCATTCCCGGTTGACCTATCATAACCTCATATTTTTCATTTCGCCAACATGTGAAGAATTGATGTGAGAGAAGGTAATGCAAGTTTGGTGACGATACCGGTGTTCGTTTAGGAGTTATTGCAAAATAACGGGAGGGAGGGGCAACAAATTGTAAGCAGAGGACAAGGTCAAGGTCAGGTCACAACAGGTCACAGATCTACGAAAGTCATGCGACACATGTTGTATGGGTTATTGTACACGTATAATTCGATAGTAGCAGCCATTTTCACAACCTGACCCAATGTAATGGCCCTCAAGTCAAGGTCAGGTCACAAAAAGGACAACATTTGAAATTGATTAATCTAAATAAAAAAGGCATGTTTCTAGACAACTTTGTCTCAAAAATACAGCGGTGGCATTTATTTGTCTGTATCTGATCACTAAAAGGCAAAAAACGTAACTTAAAAAAATGACGTCATGAGGTACCTTGGGAGCCATGTCAGTAAAAAATACATTTATTGCTTTGAAATTTTGTTTGGGTATCGTCCATACTTGGTTGTCTAATATATCTTCCGTTTTTTATATCTTTAATAAAAATACTTTTGTGGGAATTTTTCCGAGATTTTTTTTTTTTTGGTCAAAATCCCAAAATTTCGTAAATCCGAGATAACCATTTGGAATAGAATATTATTTCCATTCTTTTGACGTTTTTTATTTTCAATTTGTATAAAACTCTATTGTCTACGATTTTACAAACATTTAACATTTCTCCACCAAAAATGACATGTCATGACGTTACAAAAACGTCATTATCTCCCAAATTTCTATACCAATTTAAAAAAGAGAAGAAAAAAGAGAGAAGACGTAGAATTGATGCAGCATAAGGTACCGAAAGTTTCACTTCGATATCTGTCTTAGTTTTCAAGTTATTGAGAAAATCCGGGAGGGGGTAAATCCCCCCCCCCCTCCCCTAGCGCCGCGCGGGTTAACTCATGAAAGACGGGGATCTCGGTGACAACAAAGCCATGCTAGAGTGTATAGAGCAGTGTGATATACTGCGATACAATGCGCAGCTTTCCTTGAGATTCGCTGTTAACCCGCGCACTGCAGGGGCTTTGCGCCGAACACGAACTGCAGGGGGGTTGATCCCCCCCCCCTGAGATCTCGAAAACTACGCTACGTAGCGAGAAGCGAAAAACGGCATTTGATAGCATGATACGTGCTCTATCGAAAGTATTTCAGTATTGTTTTAGGTCAGGTCAAAATTGAGGTCACCAGAGGTCATCAAAGGTCAAATTTCCCAGTTTTTTCCTGTTTTAGGACATCGCTCCAGAAATTCCCATATATCTCAGAAACTATGCTAGTTAGAAACAAACGGAAAAAAGCAAACGCCAGACAGTGAAATTTACAATCGCTAAGGTGTCCTCATATTTGATCTCAGGTCAACATTGGAGGTTCCAGAGGTCAAAAAAGGGGAAAAATTACGTTTTTTTGCTAAATCGTTTTTCGCTATTAACTTTTTATGTAATAAAGATAACGGAAAACTATTTACGTCATTGTGTTTATCTTGTCAAGGCGCTTTGAATGATATACATGGTGACCTTGTTAAGTTAACATAAAAATTTGACCTCAGGTCAAGGTCAAGTGGTGACCCAAGTAGGGCATGTTGCATATGGGAAGACGTGTATTGACGAGACAAACACATTGATGTCTGTTTTACTTCTCTATCTTCATTATGTCGGGAGTTATTGACAAAAAAAAAGTGATGGTGACCTCACATGACCTTAAATGATCCAATAGGGGTCACTGAACAAAACTTACACTTGAATCATCAATAATATCCTATAATAACATTATCCAGAAGTAATTGGACTAATATCATGCATATCCTTAGCATTTGTATATTTCCCATTGACTTATTATGGGGAGGTTACGAAATTGACCTGATCTTAGGTCACCGATATCAAAATTCCGAGATAAATGAATTGTAAATACGTATGCCCTCATGACATCCTGTAAGTTTCAAACTGATCGGTGAAAAACTCTGGCTTTGGCACAACTGCAAACATTTTTGGAGGTGGGGTCACTTGACCTGGTCTGGTGACCTGACCTGAGATGACCCTAGACATTTTTTTCTTCAAAGTGTGCGCAATTGATGTCCTGACAGGTGTGTGAGAACCCGGCGGCGCTGCGCGCCGCCGTTTTTTCGCTATCTTTGAAAAACCTGAGGGGGAGGGGGCGGAAATCAATCCCACCCCCTGCAGTGCGCGGGTTAAGCTGCCCGAAAAAAAGAAGAGCTTCAGGCAGTGAAGGATTTGGAAAATGAAGGTACGTAGGTATATCACATACCTTCATTTTCTAGGTAATGTACTGCCTAAAGCTCAAGAGAAGGTAGTACTACAGTACAGAATGTAGAAAGTAAGTGACACACATATCTTTTTCTAGAAGTCCCCTTTTATCCTCCCCGTAACCAATCCTCCGTCCTCTGTCACGCCCACGTCAACCCGGATCTGGTCGTAGCTGGCCACAGGGCATGTGGTGGACCTCGAGTCGCACCCCGAGAGTGGTGATGCCGTCATGGCTTGGACCCCCTCGCAGCTTCGCCCTGCAAGGATGTCCAATGCACAATCCAATGGACATCCCCGCATCATCATCCAATGGACAGTCTTGACTGCCCGCGGTCAAGAAGTCAACCCTAAAAGTCTAAGCGTATGTGTGACGTGTACATCACTTCAATTCGAAGTCATTTTGAGAGGAAACTTTTTGTCCAAGAGGCTATGTGTTGAAACATGCAATGCCACGACGACTGATGTTTTGCTCATAAGTTACAATTTCCTTTGTCTTGATGCGACAAACTCTTTAGAAAGCCACTTGTGTCGGTAAGGGTTATGCGTCGTGCAAAGTTATGGAGTCACAAAGAACTAAACATACATATACAAGAGAAAATAACCATGCAACTGAGTAAATAAAAGGAAAATACATGCAGATTATGTTGTATCCGATTAAATATATCTAATTTACATTTCCGGAAGAACCAAAACAGTACGGGCATGTAATATCGCCGGGACAAAATAAGTGATATTGGGATGGTTATAGAAAAGTGTCAAATATTTGGCGATTTTTCCACTCCTAAATATTTTTTTTAATTAAAAATGTATTGCTATATTTGGAATAAGCACAATCCTATTAACTGGAAGGAAGTGTGCCATGTCGAAAATATTATATTCGTGTCGTGAAACCGCGGTTACGAAATGGGTGATTTTGGGATATTTAAAGAAAAAGCTAAAATGTTTATCGTTTTTTGCGACCCCTAAATATCTTCCGATTAAAAAAAATCACTGGAATCACCATAGTCTAAAAAAAAGCAAAAAAAACAACAGGAAAACAGTATGCCACAATATTTTTTTTTACATTTGTGTCGTAAAATCGCGGAGACAAGCTGGGCAATTTTAGGGCATTTATAGCAAAACATGAAATTGTCGGCGATTTTTCGCGACTCCTAAATATTTTTATTTCCAAATTCTTGATACCATTGGACTCAGCGTAGTCGAAATAAGGGGAAAAAGTGTGCCACCAAGAAAATATAACATTCGTGTAAAAATGAACCGCCCTACTGCACGCGGAGCCGGCAAAAAGAAACCATGACAAAATTGACGACAACCTTCCACATGATTACGGAAAACGACTCAATGAGGACATTCCAGACCGTATCCGTACACAGCCCCGGGATGTAATGTGACTATCGGTAGGTGTCACCTTTGTCCAGGCGGTGAACCAGCGTGTTTCGCGATAGTTGCCCGTGTCACACAGCGTCATCTTCGGCCGAATCAGCAGAATCGAGCTGCAACCAGACCAGACCATTATGAGCATATAGAACGCCGCATAGCTGGTCCCAACCAATCATAACATGAAAACAGTGAAGAAACGGCAGCTTGAGGCAAGACTTGTACGAGACATTCAGACAAGGCACATCATACAAAATAATAATTCCCCAGAGCAGTCAGCGATGATACGTCATCTGACACCATTGTTTACGGCCTTGTCCGACACCATTCCCGCCCAAGCAGACCAGCCCGGGTTCAAATCGCCATGTGCGCCAACTGTTTGGCTCCAAGCAAATGACCTTTAGCCAGTACAAATATCAAATATACCGCTCGAACAGAACAGTCGAACAGAACAGAATATACCGCTCGAATCCAGACAAGATCGCCGAAAGGGGACGGCTTTATACAAGAGTTGATGAATGATGCGGCACGTGCAGTTTTCGACACGCAACTCTATCGGTTGGTTGATATTTCACTGCCAGATAGAAGTGGTCAAGGTCCACTCAACATAGACCACGGCCACGTGGCAGTTGCAGGTGACGCTGAGGCTTACCTGTTGAGGAAGACCACTCTGCAGTTGTAGGTGACGTTGAGGCTTACCTGTTGAGGAAGACCACTCTGCAGTTGTAGGTGACGTTGAGGCTTACCTGTTGAGGAAGACCACTCTGCAGTTGTAGGTAATGTTGAGGCTTATCTGTTGAGGAAGACCACTCTGCAGTTGTAGGTGACGTTGAGGCTTACCTGTTGAGGAAGACCACTCTGCAGTTGTAGGTGATGTTGAGGCTTACCTGTTGAGGAAGACCACTCTGCAGTTGTAGGTGACGTTGAGGCTTACCTGTTGAGGAAGACCACTCTGCAGTTGTAGGTGACGTTGAGGCTTACCTGTTAACCCGCGCGGCGCTGGGGGGGTAAATTTTACCCCCCCCCCTCCCGGGTTTTCGCTATAGATTCAAAACCACACTAGATATCGACGCGAAACTTTCAGTACCTTATCTGGCATCGATTTGACATCTTCAGATAAATTTTGGAGAAAATCGGTCGAGAAGTTTTTGCGAAAATAGCGTTTTAGTGACGTCATGTAACGCCATTTTCGGTCCAAAATGGACGAAACTTTGATCGATGATAGAACAGCGAGTATTGAAACAAATTGCAAACAAAGCACGTCAAAAGGAAGGAAATGACATTCTCTACAAGATGGCTATCTCGGATTTGCACAATTTTGATTTTCTGATCCCCAAAATGCAAAAAATCGTTCTTATTTTTTTCAAAGTTTACAAAATCCAAAATTGTAAGAATTTTCAAAAAACCGGAAGATATGTCAGATAACCATCTCTAATGAGTGACTATTCCAAATTTCAAACAAATATCTATATTTTTGACCCCCAAATGACACTAATAAGTGTTCAATGTGATGGACGCATTTTAAAAAAAAAATCGCAAATTTTGACATTTCTAGACATCGTACACAAAAACAAATTGCACCATTGGATTGCTGTGGCAAAACTGAACCGTAAACATGTGTCGGTTATTGCAAATTTTGGATTTCAAAATTTGACCTTTTTTGCCTGATCTTGACCTGACCTTGAGGTCAAATGTCAAAATAACCATTATTTTTGGATTCTACGTCTGAAATAACCCATGAGACATGTGTCACATGGGTTTCATATTACTTTTTCACAGTGTGACCTTTTGTGACCTGACTTTGACCTTGACCTGTACTTAGTATGATATTCATACTCAAGCATTACCCTCCTTATATTTAGAAGTGTTTTGGCAGAGTTTCGGCGCGCTGATGTTGATAGTCCGGTCTCTGCAGCCAATAATCTCGAAAACAGGTGGTTTTGACCTTTGACCTGACCCTGACCTGATGTGACCTTTTAAATAAAATTTTAAGAATTACTTAGAATCTTCCCATCGAGAGCTTCCGATCGCCGCCTTGCGCGTCTAGCTGCGATTATTGGTTCGGGAGATAAGAGGGGGGGGGGGTAAAATTTACCCCCCCCCCCCCCCCCCAGCGCGGCGCGTTCGGATGGAGACCCCAGCGCCGCGCGGGTTAAGGAAGACCACTCTGCAGTTGTAGGTAATGTTGAGGCTTACCTGTTGAGGAAGACCACTCTGCAGTTGTAGGTGACGTTGAGGCTTACCTGTTGAGGAAGACCACTCTGCAGTTGTAGGTGACGTTGCGATGCATAATCGGCATTCCCACATCGACGATGATGTCTCGGCAGATGGGGTGCAGCAGCAGCTCGGCAAGCACCTCCCACGAGTGCAGCAGGGTGTCGCTCTCGTGGAAGTGGTCCTGGCAGCTGTAGCCCCTGCAGCAGCCGGTCACACGGATGTCAGTATCGGGGCGAGCTGCTTCATCACTGTGACACGCTGTGGTGTACAATGCTGTCGCACTAAGCACACTTAAGTTATCCAGTGAGTAGCACAGTTCAGTCATAACTTCATAGCGTACACGGATCACATTTATGTGCTCGCTAAAATGGAAAACGGGGTAAGATTGAGGGGATATTAGATTCGCACCCGCCGTCTGTTGGCATACAATATGGTCAACAAATATGTGTTAGATATACTTCACGGCACTATAAGTGTTGCATACTAGTTAACTTTTAAACGGGTTGCAGATTTTAAACAGATTGCAAGACAGTTTGATGTACCATTATTCATTAAGAAACTAAAACGTGTTGTACATCACGCTTCATTCCACAATAAGGATTGTCTCGGAGCTTACGGGATCTCAAGTTCCGGTCCAGTGCGATATGTTGCCCCCTTGCTTTTGGCTTCCTTGATACTGGCGACAATTCGGCAGAGGTTTCCCTCGAAGTCCAGAGCCCACTGGTTCAGGCAGCAGCATGCTAGAGTAGCCTTCCGACCCATGGCTGACCTGCCAATCAGGAACAGTACAGAGTTGTGTTACAGTACAGAGTTTTATCAGGAAAACCTGTTAAAAAATCGCGCCGCTTGACGGCGCTAAATAACAAGTACCTACTATAACATGAAAATCCACATAAAAAATGCTGCAAAGGCTTAAATCCACGCAAAATGGGGGGTACATTTTTGTCGTCATTTCAGCCGACCCCCCACTCAAAAATACTCGGCGACGGCACTGGCCTGTGTTCAGTACCACTACCAGGGGGCCCCCTGACTGAAAAAGGGGTTTCTGTTAGTCCCAGGGCCCCCCCCCCCCCAAGTTGCTGGCAAGAGGAGACTTCTGGCTGTTATGGGGGGGGGGGGCTATTCATTTCCAGCTAATTGGGCCCCCTATTTGTACCAGGGACCCGACCCCGTCTGGCACCAGAGGCCCCCTGTACTTAGTACCATTACCTGTGCCCCCCCCCCCTGACGGACGGGTTACTCATTGTCTCAGGGCCCCAGCATTGCACAAGAGGCCCCCCTTGTATCCGTCCCTGGGTGCCACCCAGTGAGGATAATTTTAGGACAAAAAAATATAATAAAACAATGTTGAAAATGGGGCCTGCTCAAAACAATCTGACACAATCCAGTGAGTTAAAAAATTGGGGTAGGTAGGTTGGGCCCTCGATTTGTAATAGGCCCTTTTCAGGGGCCTGGACAAATTTCCATGGGTCCAGTCATCGCTCCAGGGGCCCTGGTCTGGTCGTTCATCCATGAATCCCAGATGGGCCTTGCAAGGGCCCCAGTCGACCCTCTAGGTGCCCCGGTCGATCTTCAAGGATCCCAGCCGACCTTCCAGGATCGCCGGTCGACCCTCTAGGTGCCCCGGTCGATCTCCAAGGGCCCCAGCCAACCTTCCAGGATCGCCGGTCGATCTTCAAGGGCCCCAGCCGACCTTCCAGGATCGCCGGTCGATCTTCAAGGGCCCCAGCCGACCTTCCAGGATCCCCGGTCGACACTTGACCCTCCAGTGGATGATTTATTACCCAGGCTATCACATGGTGCTAAAAAAGGGCCCTTCAGGCCTTATTTCCAAAGGGGCACGTACAGACCTTCAGGGCCGCAGGGGGGGGGGGGGGCAATTACACTGTTTGCCCCCCTCCCCCATTGGGTATGCCTATGGTAGGTAAATGGGTAATAGTTCAGTAATTCACTTCCCCAGTTAATGGTGTTCTTGAGGTCCCTAATAGAAGAATAGAGTATTATTACAACAGACAGAAAAGTGTACCAGTAATACCAAAGCTATGACATCAACAAAAATGATACATAATCAAACCTGACCTAACCTTTACAGCAATTACGGTCAAAGGGACCCATGTTTAGAACGCTCTGCTCGCATTCGCTTGCTGCACTGCAGCCCTACCAGGGGCTGCAGCGCAGGACCCCCCCCCCCCCCCCCCCCCCCCCCCCAGGCCGTGTATGTAAGGTAGAACCGTCCGGGAATTTTAGTGTACTATTTTCTCAACACTAGCGTGACGTCACTGGATACCTGTTGTTCCCGACTAGGCCGCCGCCGCAGTGGCTCCGGCCCGACGTGGTGCCAATATTTTGAAATATAGTTGCGGATGGCAGGGGTGGTCACAGGTGGGTGGGGACAAGGTCCTAAAGGATAGGGGGAGGGCATCGGGCCTGTAGCGGGCCATGACTCATCATGGGTCATGACTCCTCATGGACCTTCTCAAGCCGACGGAGAATCCTCTCAGGTCGATGGAGGGCCGACGAAGGATCCTCTAAGGCCGACAGATGGCCTTTTCAGGCCGACAGAAGATCATCTTAGGTCAACTGAAGACCCTCTCAGGCCGACGGAGGACCCTCTCAGACCGACGGAGGACTCTCTCAAGCCGACGGAGGACCCTCTTAGGCCGACGGAGGACTCTCTCAAACCGACGGAGGACCCTCTCAGGCCGACGGAGAACCCTCTCAGGCCGATTGAGGGCCCTCTGCCGACGGAGGGTCCTATCAGGCCGACGAAGTGTCCTCTCAGGCCGCCGGAGGATCTTCTCAGGCCGACGGAGGGTACTTTCAGGCAGATGGAGGAACGGCCACTCTCAGCCTGTCGGAGGACCCTCTCATGTCGACAGAGGGCCCTTTCAGACCGATGGAGGAACCTCTCAGGTCGACGAAGGCCCTTTCAGGCCGACGGAGGACCCTCTCAGGTCAACTGAAGACCCTCTCAGGCCGACTGATGACCCCTTCATGCCGACGGAGGTCCTCTCAGCCCGACGGAGGATCCTGTCAGCCCGACGGAGGATCCTCTCAGGTCTACAGAGGGTCCTTTCAGGCCAGAGGACAGGAGACAGACGTTCTGAGGTCAGAGAGATCCTACTATAATAGGGGCCAAATAGTTCCTATGAAGGGCAGATTAGGTCTTCAGTGGGCCAGAGAAGGTTTCTGATGGTCAGAGTCAGTGGACTCTAGCTTTCAATGTTAGTTCCATCCAGTGTGCAAACCATAAAACCGTCAGCTAGCGGGTTTATCGCTTGACTCAGCAATGCCTATCGCAAGCAATTATAGTTACTTGATTAATTAATTAAGTATGGTAGGACTGGCAGATCTTATTCATATATGATTCCTTCTTCCTCCTTCACACTTTTCCTCCATTGCCGAACATCAGACTGAGACATGACAGGAACTCAACAAGGAAAAGAGGCAAGGGGGGGGGGGGGGGGCAGGGGTCATGGCCCCCCACTTTTTGGCTGAAATGTTTCCTAATTAATTTTTCTTCAAACACAAAATCTAAGATAGCAAATGAAGCACCATGGCAAGAGCCCAAACCTGAAAGAAATTGATCACAAAGGGGTGAGGTTTCAAAGTTTCATTGGCAGTCCACTTATCATGACATTCCTATGTCAATGACCTTATTGTAATATATATTGTAACCTAGATACAACCTTGATTGCAATGAGTATTGACAAAAACCATGATTTATATCAGATAGACCAAAACAACAACCACTCGTTTCCAGAGCCCCAGATACCACCTGGCCGCGCACATTAAAAATCACAACCACTGCAACGACGGTGATCAGCCGCCGCCGGCCAGGTATCCAGTGCTGTCACACCTAATGTTAAACTACCAAGCGATCTGCACATAGGAAAGCCCGGGTAATAGCCCCCTATACCCCCCCCCCCCCCCCTCCTCCAGACCATCTCATAGACAGTCAAAGATAACCCACTTTTCAGTCTGTCATAATATTACCATCAGCTGACTACTCTTCAACACAGTGTCCTAGGATTGGGAAATTTGGGTGGAAAATGACACCCTATGGATACTATGTTTCCCACTCTTTTTCCTGAGTTTTACTGTTCATTTTCCACTCCGTATTGTAAAATGTATTGGATACTTGGAAACCTGATACTGATTTATGGATGTAATGATAGGGACAGACTGTGTACAAAAAGACAGGTCAGAATTGACATAGGTAATAACTAATTTTGGTGAGCAGGTAACTGGGTGATAAAACCTGGTACATATGCTTTTTGGTTGAATTTTCCACTCTTTATACTTATTTTTAGTCAGAATTGTCCACTCTGCACCCCAGCTCCAAAGCAATTCTAGGAGCCTGCTTCAACACCAAAGACTGGGGGGGGATTACTTAACTAATACTGGTAAATGCTCTAATTTTTATGAAGGTGCTAACAGGTGCTAACAGGTACAACAGGCACAATATGCTGTAACCTAGATACAACCTTGAGTATCTAGGTTACAAAAATGTGAATGGGACAAGTTCTTTTGTCCTTTATTTCTGATTTTCAATCTTTTCTGAATTATCATGAGCACAGACTATTTCAATATAACTTGTAAAGACATAATCACAATGATGCTCATTACAGCTATCAAATATAAATGTGGTTAACCCTATAAATTGGAATTGCATTCAAATTAACAGAGGAAACAAAACCCACCATGGTCATAGAACCTACCCACGATTCCATGACGAATCCTACCTAACTATATTTATATATCTTTATTGTTATATTTTGTGAGCTGTTAGATCAGATTGGTCAAGTCAATGGTCATCATGTCACAGTCAGGAGAACTGAGAAGCAATGTCATGTGGAAACTTACCACAATGGTGAACAGCTTCCTTTAGGACAATACTAGCTTCTAAACATCAAATACAAATGTCCACATGTGACCCAAAATCAAAATAATAATACGCCTCCTTCAACTGCCCCCAAACATAATACGAAACTACGTCACTGGGCCGCAGGATATACACATTATATTGTCTTTATCATTATCGCCTCTGTTTTAGCTTAGAATTTGTGTGCGGTCGCTTGCGAGGATATGCTAATTGTCACAGTGGATATAAATATAATTGCTGTTGCCATGTTAGTAATGAGTGCGTCTATCTCCAATGACGTCACTGCTCTCCACCAATGATAGCCAGCTTTTCTTTTCGCTCGCGCGTCTGTAACGCTTATTAGGGAATACATCCCATCACCGAAATGACTAACTTCCAGAGGCGTAGCCAGGGGGGTGCAAATGGTGCTCATGCACCTGGGAGATTTTGCCGGGCCCCTATGCCCGGCTGTAACCACACGGTCTGGTGGCCGTCATTTTATGTTGTAAAATAACATGAGAGAAGCGGATCCAAAGCCCTCTCACACAAGACAAGGACCCTCCTAGTCTGTCAGAGAGCCCTATGATAAGGAGGACAAGAGCGGATTCAGGATATTTTAGGAGGGGTTGACTGGCCGGAAGGGCGCCGTCAATGGCCGAAAGGGCGCCGTCAATGGCCGTAAGGGCGCCGTCACTGGCCGGAAGGGCGCCTCGGGTCAAAAGGACCAGGTCATGACCTGTATGACCTGATACTCGGTAAGTTACTTTCAAAAGGGCGCCCAAAAGGGCGTCCAAACGGTCTATATGGACGTTGCGTGCTCACGGGCTGTCCAGCGCCGGGCGCCTGGCGGCCCCGGCGCTGAAAAAAAAACAGGTTTACTTTTTGTTCAGTGACCCTGCAAGGTCAGCCGAAGTCATCAGAGGTCACCAACATCTTTTTGTCAATAACTATCGACATAATGAAGATAGAGAAGTGAAACTGGCACCAATGTATTTGTCTCGTCGAGACACGTCTCCCAATATGCAACATGACCTACTTGGATTGCCACTTGACCTTGACCTGATGTCAAATTTATAAGTTAACAAAACCTGAGCCTTGTTCACGACGCCTGCTGACGGGCTGACTGCTGCTGCCTACTGCTGTCAAAACGTATCGACCATCAGCGTGGACCAGTGGGGGAATGGGATGTGGGGAGGGGTACGGTGTATGACGTCATACCTCTGCTGCCTCCTGCTGTCGCTGCTGCCGGAAAATCGCGTCAGCCGGGCAGCAGATAACACAAATTGGCGCACGCGGCAATTTCCAAACGTGAAGCGTCGATAAACAACCAACGATCTCCAAGCGAAAAGCTTGAAGTAGCGAAGATGGATATGGAGTAAGTCTGCGATAATTTTAGTTTACTGTTTATGTTGGTATATATCAAGTAATAATAAGTTGGACAAATTTGTCTTACAAGTCACGATACACTACATAACAACATTCACATTTCACAACATATTCATCCCCTTTACAGGATCTACTAAACGTGTCATGTAGTCCACACGCACACAGCCACGGCGACCTACACAATCCGCTCGTAGAAGAGCATGTAGGCTTGTGCCTTGAGCACCTTGACAAGCGTCACTTATGTGAGGTGTGTGTCACTGACGTGGAACCACCTGCCCGCCTCCGGTTTCGGCTGCTCCGTTACCGACGCCGGCTGCGGCTCTGGCTTTGGCTGTTCCTGCTCGACTGTCTCGGTACCGGCGTTATCGGCTGTCTCTGAGGTCACTGAGGCCTGTGCAGCGCTCTGCTCGGTCTGCTCGGCCCGCTGCCGCACCCGCTCGCACGCCACCCTGCACGCATCCGTAACCAGCGGGGTCAGCAGCTTCGAGTTAACAGTCATCTTGTCGTGCCACCGGCGCACGCGCACGTAGGCCGTGTAGTGGCCGCTGGTGAGCCTGCCACTGTGCTCCACCACGCCGAACAGCGAGTACAGCACGCGCTGCTGGCCGGGCCGCATCTGGGGCAGATCCTGACTGATTGATGAGCAGAAGGGCGCCAGATCAAACTGTTCCCCAAACTGCACGTGCCGGGTAACCTTGCGTAGGCTGAAGCTGCACACCTCAAACCTCTTCAGGTGGATGGTGAGTACCGGCGGCGGGCTGTAGATGAGCAGCTGCCTAATGGCGTCACTGTGAACCGTGTCCCTCTTCACTCCCTTCTCTGATGGAGGCAGCCGTTTGTTCCGCAGCTCAGTGCAGCTGTCGCAGCCTAACCTGTTGTTCCCTGCCAGCAGCTCCGGCGCCGTGTACTAGTTTAGACAGGTCAGCAGGCTGCACTGGCCTGAGGCCGCCTGGTAACGCGGCGCCAGCGTGGTCAGAGCCCGGTGCAGCCACTCGGACTGGGTCAGTTCCGACGGCCCGTCCCCGTCAGCACCGGAGTTGTCACTCGGGGTAGGTCCGCCATCAGCAGCGGTAGGCCCGGCGTCCTCAGATGGAGTCAGTTTGGAAGCCGTGGTAGACTCGGTAGCGGAGGGAGGCTCTGCGGAGACTGCTTCAATCGGCTCAGGCACGACACTGCCGCTGCCACCACCGCTGGCCGCAGGCTCGCCGTTCTGTGGAGCGCCAGTCCGGCTACAGTCGACCGCTGCGGCCATCGGGCCGTCCTCAGCCGTCTCAGTCTGACCGCCGTCACCCCGTCTGGCCGGTAATAACGACGGGTCATCCTGTGGCTCCTCCTCAGTCCGGACACAGTCCCCGTTAGCGCTGTCCGCCCCACCTGTCTGACCGTTCTCGGACGCCCCCGCCCTGCCAGCGTCGCCCTCCTCACATTTTCCCTCCACCGCAGTACCATTTTGTGGCCTGTCAAGTTGCCTTGCACCACCCTGCAGGGTACGGTTCAGCTTGTCGTCGGCGACAGGAAGAGAGAGGTCTAGGGACGGCTCCAATCGGTACTTGATGTTCTTGCACTCTTGGCATACCACCAGACTAACGAGCTGTCCTCTGAAGATGGTGTCTACGGTGGTATGAGACATCTGAATGTTCAGCGGGTGCATCATTTGCTTCTGGCTCAGTTTGAGGTCCTCCAGCCTGATTTGCTCATAAGAGCAAACAGCAGCTCGTGCGCATCTTGCTGCTCACTCCCGAGAAATTGTGGCACATTGTGGCCTATCATACTGAGCAGGCGGCTGGGTGAAATGGTGTCTGCAGTGCCAGTTGAGTGCATTTTCCGCAGGAATTCGCACAGCAAGGCGGTCAAAGATCCTCCCTCCGCCAAAACCAGCTCCACAGTCTTACCACTGATCTCCGTGAGGGTGACCTTGCGGCCTGATCTGCTGCCGATGTCCAGGTACTGTGTCAAGTAACGACACTAGCTGACACACTGCAACACCGAGTTCAGATAGCAAGTGTTGCCCAAGTTGATCAGACCCTTGGCAGTGGCTGGGATGTCACCTGTGACTGGCGCTGGTCGCTGGACCATACAGTCGCCTTTGAAACAGCCGCATACGATGCTGTGTTTGACAGCATCGTTCACACTCCAGAGGTCTCGAAAGCAAGAGGTTCAAAATGGAAGCGCCGGGCAAGATCGGCGTATTTCTTTCGCTTTTTGTCCTCAGCGTCGCGGGCGGCTGTTCCAGCGGAAGTGGCTGCTGATAGCACGTGGCTCTCGGCGAACGTATTAACGAAGTGGCGTCCCAAGCTAGGCACATGCCTTTGGTGAAGGGGTAGACTGTAATGCCGTCTGGGCGCTTGCCGTCTCCACGGTCCACTCCTGTTGGCTCCTGTTGGTATTAGGTACCATAAGCCAGGCTTTCTGTAGGAGCAAATTTATCGTAGCAAGTACGCCAGATATGTATCATGAATCGACAGCATTTGTGTTAAAGTAGTAATCGCCGGCGATGACGTAGGTTGGTGTGTGCCGCCGTTTTGGGCAGCCCGTCAGCAGGAGGTCGTGAACAAGGCCCTGGTCAACATGAATATGAATCGAAGCGCCTGGACGAGACAAAAACGATGGCGTAAAAATTTATCCTTATCTTGATTAGGTCAAGAGTTATTTGCAAAAAACAGTTTTGCCAAAAATAGCCTTTTTGACGTTTGATGACCTCTGGACAGTGGCGTGCGCAGAAATTCACAAAGGACCAGGTCATTGCCTTGAGGTGCGCCACCCGATCGACAGGGGCGTCACCAATATTGGCGAAAATTGTCCATGGGGGGGGGGCGCCTCTCCTTCCGCACCGTGCGGAACGTGCGGAAGCGGAAGGAGAGCCCCCCCCCCCCTGTCACTAGCCAGAGGGGCGCTGTCACTGGCCAGGGGCGCCGTCACGGGCCAGGGACGCCGTCACTCGCCGGAGGGGCGTCGTCACGGGCCAGGGGCACCGTCACGGGCCGGAGAGGGTCGTCACTCGCTGGAGTCACTCACTAGTCGGAGGGACGCCGACTCTCGCCGGAGGGGCGCAGTCACTGGCGGGAGAGGCGCCGTCACTGTCCAGTGAGGCGCCGTCACTGGTCGGAGGGGCGCCGTCACTGGTCGGAGGGGGCGCCGCCACTAGCCGGAGGGGCACCGTCACGGGCCGGAGAGGGGCAGTCACTAGTCGGAGGGGGCGCTGTCACTCGCCGGAGGGGCGCGGTCACTGGCGGGAGAGGTGCCGTCACTGTCTGGAGGGGCGCCGTCATTGGTCGGAGGGGCGACGTCACTCGACGGAGGGGCGTAGCCACTGATCGGAGGGGCGTCCTCACTGGCCGGAGTGGCGCCGTCACTGGCCGGAGGGGCGCCGTCACTGATCGGAGGGTCGCTGAATGACCGTATACCCGGTACGCCACTGCCTCCATGGAACCTAAACTGTTGACCTGAGCTAAACTTTGAGGACATTTTGGCATTACATTTTTCAAGAGCTTTCTATTTTTTTCTCTCCTGTTTTCCTATCTATCATAGTTCCCGAGATATTTCAGGGGTTCTGGAGCGAAGTCTTAAAACTGGAAAATCTGACCTTTGATGGCCTCTGGTGACCTCAATATTGACCTGATCCAAAACATGACTGAAATAGTTTCAAAATTATGTTTGATGAGCTTTCGAACGGTATTTTCGGTTTTTGTCTACGTTCAATAAGAGCCGAGTTCGAAGGGGGAGGCGATGCCCCCCCCCCCCCACACACACACACAAACACACCGGCATGGCGAAGGTGGCGCCGAACACTGGCACGGCGCGGGTTAACCCGCGAGTTACTGGGGTATATTTCATAACGCGACTTACTGGCGGGGGGGGGGGCTATTTTTTGCCCCCCTCTGATCTCCGGAACTACTGGACCGAATGTAAAAATTCAAACGGCATTCGATAGCCCTGGGAAATTTATTGAGGGAAACATAATATTGTTGACCTCGAGGTCACCGATGACGTCACAGGTCAGGTCAAGTACAAAATGTTTGACCGTGTCCAAAGGTCTCGATGGATGGAATTGTCGCGCAAAATTGCGATATTAAACGCATAAGTTGTCGATAAATCGGTATGATTCGTGTGTCTGACACTTCTAAGTACCTTTCTAAGCTGTTTATGACCTTGGGTCAGGTCAAGGTCATCCGAGGTCACGAGGTTAAACTGCAAATTAGGGTCATTAGGCGTTGTAACACATGTTTATGAGTTTGTTTTTCGTCTAGAACGCGAAAAATGGCCCTAGAACATTGTTTGCTTCATATAAATAGAAGTAAAAAGCAAAAATGGAAATGCGTTTTTTATGCATAGTAATGCTGTGAGAAGTGGTCGATTTTTGACATTTAAAGGTCATAACTCGGTTATTTTTAAAGATATCGACTTTAAATTTGGTACACATATTCACCGCATACGTTTCGATCACATATATTCCGGTATTTGGATAATTCTGATTTTTCTTTAAAATTTTGTAAAAACAAAACAAAATGTATTTGGATTTCTCAAAATTTTGAATTACAAAAAACACTCAAAAATCCGAGATAGCAGTTTGATAGCCCGGTCTATTGTCAGTAATTTGATATAAGACAATTGAGTTTATCTTAAACATCGTACCTTTGACAGCGTTTTCCGCAAACCATTATTTTGCAACAAAAACCGAAGAACATGACGTCACTCTGACGTCATTCCCGGTTGACCTACCATAACCTAATATTTTTCCTTTTGCCAACATGTGTAGAATTGATGTGAGAAAAGGTACTGCAAGTTTGGTGACGATAACGGTGTTCGTTTAGGAGTTATTGCAAAATAACGGGAGGGGGGGGGGGCAAAAAATAGCCCCCCAGTAACTCGCGGGTTAAGCAATAAAATCGTGAACGGTGTGGAACTGCTACACCCAATTTGACGAGTGACGAGACTATATAGGCCGCCCCATGACAGCGATGTCAGCGGCCAGGATTGTGCTTGGTGCACTGATGCGCCAGCAATGCGAGACCGAACGAGGTGACTTCATGTGCCAGTCGGGTGCCCCGGCGGGTTGCGAAAAATGTACATACATACTTAACAGGGCCAATGCATGTTTCGAACATCAGCGAGCGACGCATGAAGTTCTGTGGGGTACACCTGATATCCTCGTTGATACCCTCGTTGTATCTCAGGGGGCCTTCGGTCGATGTCAGGGGGGCCTCGGTCGATTTGAGGAGGCCCTCTGTGTATTTCAGGGGCCCTCCGTACATCTCAGGGGGCCCTCTGCGCATCTCAGAGGGCCCTCTGTGTATCTCAGAGGGCCCTCTGTGTATCTCAGGGAACCCTCGGTGCATCTCAGGGGGCTCTCGGTCGATCTCAGGGGCCCTCGGTCGGGCTCACGGGCCCTCGGTCGATTTAAGAGGGCCTCGGTGTATCTCAGAGGGCCCTCGGTGCATCTCAGGGGGGCCGCTGTGTATCTCAGGGCCCCTCGGTGTATCTTAGGGCCCTCGGTGTATCTCTGGCGCCCTAAGTGCATCTCAGTGGACGGTCGGTCGATCTTAGGGGCCCTCGGTCGGTTTCAGAGGGCCATCGCCGATATCAAGGGCCCTAGGTGCATTTCAGGGGCCCTCGGTGCACTTCAGGGGGCCCTCGGTGCACTTCAGGGGGCCCTCGGTGCACTTCAGGGGGCCCTCGGCCGATCTCAGGGGCCCTCGGTTGATCTCATGGGTCCGCGGTGTATCTCGGGGGCCCTCGGTTGATCTGATTGGGCCCTCGGTCAATCTGAGTGGGACCTCGGTGTATCTCAGGGGTCCCTTGTTCAATCTCAGCGAACCCTCGGTCGATCTCAGGGGGCCTCAGTTGATCTCAGGGACCCTCGGTGTATCTCCGGGGCCCTCGGTGAATCTCAGTGGACGGTCAGTCGATCTCAGGGGCCCTAGCTGAGATCGACCGAGGGCCCCCTGATGTCGAACGAGGGCCCTCTGAGATACACCGATGGTCCATTCATATCGACCGAGGGCCCCTGAAATGCACCGAAGGCCCCTGAGATCGACTGAGGGCTCTCTGAAACCGACCGGGGGACCTCGGTTGATCTCAGGGACCCTCGCTCGATCTCAAGGACCCTCGGTCGATCTCAGGGGCCCTCAGTCGATATCAGGGGCCCTCGGTCGATCTCAGGGGGCCTCTGTTGATCTCAGGGACACTCAGTCGATCTCAGGAGCCCTCAGTTGATCTTAAGGGCACTCGACGCATCTCAGAGGGCCCTCTGTGTATCTCAGGGGACCATCGGTACATCTCAGGGGGCTCTCGGTTGATCTCAGGAGCGCTCTGTCGATCTGAGGGGGTCCTCAGTGCATCTCAGTGGTCCTCCGTGCATCTCAGGGGGCCCTCGGTGTATATCAGGGGCCCTCGGTCGATCTTAGGGCCCCTCGGTCGGTTGCAGGGTACCCTCGGACGAGATCAGGGGGGCCTCGATCGATCGCAGGGGGCCCTCGGTGCACCTCAGGGCCCTCGAGCGATCTCAGGTGTAATTCTGCATCAATGGGTGTCAGTTCTGGGTTAACTTACGGAGAAAAAGTGTGTGGGGGGCAAAGCATATGGTTGGCCCCTCCACTTTCAAAAATGGGGGGGGGGGGCAATTGCCCCCCTGCCCCCCCCCCCCCTCCCTGTTCCTACGCCTATGTCTTTGGGTGATCCACACGCGACGTGGCTATAATGCCCAGCGTCAATCGATGAAAAGGGTGAACATGGTAATGACAACAGACAGAACTCACATTCACACAGTCTCAGAAGAGTCACAGTCATGAGATGCCTACTAACAGCGCGATTAAACCTATTGACGGGCAGTTGAGTCAGTTCCGAGGGCAGAGCGTTATACAGGACGGGTGCCCGTCGATGAAAGCAGCGCTTTCCAGCATTGGTACAAGACGCAGAGACATGTAGTTGCGAGTCCTGCCTTGTGCTACGGTCTCGACGTGAACGGTTGGTGTGAAACACACTCGCCAGACACTCAGGCTCACCATCTCGCAGGACCTTATGCAAGAGGCGGAGCGTGTGATATTGGACCAGCTCGTTAGAGCTCATCCAGTCAAGCATCTGTCTCAGGTCAGATAAATGGTCATATTTTGAGCGACCGAAGATAACACGAGCAGCAAAGTTGAGAATCTTCTGGATTCGTTGTAGATTGCCGCCTGAGCCGTTGCCGTAAACAGAGATAATCAATACCGAGACACGACCAGTACCGTCACAAGCATTTCGACCACACGAGTGGGAACACGATGCCTCAGATGTGACAGACCGGTGAGGATGCCGAAGCAGCGGCGAGTCGGGTTTGAGATATGACTATCCCAGCTGAGAGGCTGGTCGAAAGTGACGCCGATATTTTTTGCTTCTCTGGATGATTCCAGGGCCACACCGCCAATATGCACGATGACGGGTGAAAGATGACGGATATTTTGATTGCTGCCAAAGGTGATGATTTGTGTTTCAGTCCATTAGCGCGAAACCACCGATCGAGTGAGGCGAGACCGGTCTCCAGCCGTGTGATCACTGCCTGCAGGTCCGATTTCGCGCCGCTGACGAGTAACTGTGTGTCGTCAGCATATTGGAAGACATCAAGGCCTGGCGCAAAGAGACTCAAATCGTTCGAGAATACCGAAAACAAGAGAGGTCCCAGGGCGGACCCCTGAACACTCCCATGCTATTCGGAAGTGGCCCGGACGTGTGGCGCTGGTTTGCGTTGTCGGGGAAGCTGACGCTTTGCGTGTGACCGTGATGGTACGCCTGGAACCAAGACGTGCAGATTCCGTGCTGGCTGAGCTTGTCTAACAGTACTGAATGGTCGTTGGTGTCAAAGCATTTACTAAGATCGATTAAACAGAGAATTGATATTTCCCCTCTATCAGTGGCCGCTAGGATACGGTCAGAGACTACGACAAGTGCGGTTTCAGTGGAATGTGCCGGTCGGAAGCCGTGCTGAGTGGGAGACAAAAGGTGGCAGGATAGGAAGTAGTACAGCTGTCGCTGTACAATGCGCTCTACGAGCTTGGCTATGGCGGGTACGATAGAGATTGGTCGGAAATTGGAAAGATTTGAGGAGTCGCCGGACTTGAAGATCCGAAAAACCAGAGAGTGCTTCCACGAAGCAAGGAAGTCGGAGTTTGCAAGACAAGAGTTGACAATGCACAGGAGGACATCGGCTATAGCGTCAAAGCTGGCTTTCAAGACCCGAATGGAAATGCCGTCATGGCCGCACGAGGATGAGTTGCGGATGCTGAATAACGAGCGCCCCAGTACCTCCTGGCTGACAGGCGTCACAGCGAAGGTACGGGACACCACTCGGGGTACACGGCACGCAAGGTCAGACTTCACACCCCTCTCCGCAACCTCAGCGGCGACGCGAGGGCCAACGTTAACCAATAACTGGTTAAGTTGTTCGGCAGGCATGGATGGTAGAACCCGTTGGCCAGTCTTTTTGTCCCCCCCCCCCCCCCCACTACGCAGGTTTTTCCAGACAGAGGTGGGGCCCGCCTCCTTGCTGCACTTGCCAATGTCGTCACGGGAGTCACGCCGGATAGCGGATCGCACTGTTCGGTTTAGGTCGCGATATTCAGAGGAATCGCGGCCGTGAACCGTAAAGGCGACCGTACACTGCGTCATTCGGCGCGCGATATCGTGGAATAAAGCTGGTCCGGACGAGCTTTTTCTGTGCTGAACACCGCGGAATCGCGTAATGTCGCAGTGATATCGCGCGCCGAATGGCCCAGTGTGCGGCCGCCTTAAGAGCCTGGCGGCGTCGAGCCATTAGGTCTCTGGTGGCGTCAGACACAGGTGGTGCTGTGGGATTGCGGATGGTGATGTCGCGGATAGGTGCTTGACGGTCTGTGATAGGCATGAAGATTCGCATAAACGTGTCCCACTGTTCCGTGACGCTATGGGAACGGAACACATGGCTCCAGTCAGCAGTCCCCAGATCAAGATGAAAAGCTGATAGGTCTAAACGTTTGAGACATCTCGAACGAACAGTTACTGGTTTTCTACGTTGATGAGGCAAGCTAAGTTTGGAACGTACAAACTGATGAGGACTGAAATGGCAGAAACGGGTGCCACACTGAGTAACATGTGGACCGTTCACAATAAACACATCTAACAACGATCCAGTCGCGTAGGTGGGCACACTTACGAGCTGCGACAGCGTGAAATCCGCCAATCGCTTCAGGTTACGACTGGCTGGATCGCTGTCGGATTTGAGCAGATCACAGCTAAAGTCACCACACAGCACTACGACGGAGTTCGGGTAGTCCATCAGTACACGCTGGTACTGACACTCGAGGTCGGCAAAGTCGGCACTGAGCGCAGCGGCCGTGTGTCGCGGGGCCGGTACACCGAGCCAATCACCGACCGCCGGCCGCGGTTCAGCGTGACCCGAGTCCAGAGCGTCTCCAGGCGGCTGTCCGGATGGGGCGGAGCTGCTATTTTGAGTTTCTCAGCCGTGATGTTGTCTCGGGAGAGAAGAGCAACTCCGCCGTAACCCTTCCCATCTGGTCGGTCAGCGCGACAGATGTTGTAGCCTGGCAGCGTGAGAAGTCGGTTGGGGACACTCGGCTGGAGCCAGGTTTCGCTGAGCGCCATTATGTCGTAGTTGAAGCGGTTCAGCTCATCCGACAGCTCTAGCAGCTTGGGTTTTACTGACTGGATGTTCAGTGACCCAATCAGCAGAGCACCCGAGCCGGTAGCCCGCCAGCCGCCGCCTCTCTTCCCCCGCTGCCGCGATCTCTTGTCACACCGCGCCGCTGCGCGCGGCGGCCAGTCAGCCTGCGGGTCGGGTAGAGTGGCGGAGTCGGGCGTCTCGCTGGCTCCCATTGGCTGGGAGCTAGAGGTGCCACATTTCTACCCGCTTACCCGCCAGATGCGGGTAGTTGCTACCCGCATGGGTAGTAGCGGGTAGCAAAAGCAATCATTTGGCTGAAGCGGGTAGTTGGCGGGTAGCAAAATTTTCATAAATTTATAAAGTAAACACAGGAACTTTGATGGGATGATTGAACACATATATGATATATGCAGTCTAGGGTGTGTCACTTGTCACAGCGCACACTCTACCACCAATATTATCATGCGCTGCACCCACAAACACACAAATTTACCACTCGTTTCCTTTCATCTTTAACCGCCATCCGGCGCCCAGCGTTCGAAGTTTCTCCTATTCTCTTAACATTGGCGACCTCAGCGCCTCTATTGGCGGCTGGCAGAACTAAGTCCCCCGTTTCGGTTTGAGCTACATTACTTCGTCTCAAAAGCTGGTAAAGCTGTGACATCATCATTTTGTATTGCATAATGCCTCATGATTCATTAGGCACCGCACAGTAGACATGCAATGGCAGTGAGTGTGTGTGTGTGGGGGGGGGGGGGGCGTGGGAATGGGGGAGGGGGGGGGGGAGGGGTGGCAACTGACTGTGCCTGCCGAGAGCGACGAACACGCTCGGTCAGTGAGATACGCTAGTGTTATGGCTAAACGTAGCCGGTCCAAACACTTCGCTCTGGGAGCTCCGTGTGACCTACCATCAAATCAGTTTCCGACAAACAAGGACGCTGTCAATTATATCAGACTTATGCACAGTGAGCATTCAGTCGTTCGGGGGAAAAGACAAGCAGGAGAAAGATATACAAACCGGCCGCTGAGAAGATAATCAAGATGTGGGAGCGAGAGGGCATTCCTACGCTGCAGGTCACGACCGTCGCGCGCAAGTTGGAGCTGTGTTACACAAAAGTTCCGAAATTTGAACAAAGTCAAGAAAAGTCAGCGCAGTGAAAAGTCGGGGGCACAGATGAATCAACAGTTCTTCAGGAAGCTATTCGACATAGCCCTCTGCAAATGTCTGCAACGCTGCAGCTGCCCCCGAGAGAACCGAGTGCCGCCTGGCGAGGTCACGTTTCTAAGGGATCAAAGGGGACCCCGCAAGCAGTTCGTCGGTGGTGTTGACACTTTGGAGAGTCGCCGGCGTCAGGCAGCAGCACACCGGAGGCAGAGTCTGTCCCGGCAAGAAGGACGGAGTATGGTATCGGTCGAGTCCGGAGATCTGTCAGGGAAAGAGACTGAAGTAACTGAGGGACCCAGCGAAGTTGCAGCCCCCAGCGACTACATGGAAGCTGGACCGTCTGGTCTGCAGGCTGGCAGCAGTACAGACGACCGTGAGAGCTCAGTGAACACGTCTGATGAAAACTTGAAATGTAATGTCCACGGAACCGATAATTTAGCTCGTGGTGTAGCCGCAATAATAAATGCTTTCCAAGAAGACATCGGTCGCATAGATAAGGACGACACGTCGCTGGCTGTTGATCCAAAAAAAAGTGTGGCGGGAGAGAAATCGGTTGAGACAGGTGTCAGCCCAATAGCGAGAGCGAGACTACGGTCAAGATTTCAGAGTTCTATATTTCGATGGCCGAAAAGATCGCACCGCCGTCGGACGATCAACAGAAACAGTAGAGGAACATGTGGCAGTAGTAGCTGATCCAGGAGGCCAATACCTCGGGCACTTCACACCGGACACTGGCCGGGCAATGGACCAAGCAAAAGTTATCGATACTATCGCTGATACCAGCGTCGCTGACGTATGTGTTATTGGATGCGATGGCACGGCTGTGAACACGGGGCGCCATGGCGGTGTGTGCCGTCTTCTCAACTGAGTAAAAACCGGCCACTACACTGGTTCATTTGCCAGTTACACGGAAATGAACTGAACCTACGGGAGGTGTTCCGTCAGTTAGATGGAGAGACCTCGGGACCAAAGTCATTTTCTGGCCCTCTCGGCAAAGCTGCCAGCGGTAACGTACACCGCCTTCCAGTCGGCACCTTCCAGCCGGTGAGCAGTGAAGTTCCAGAGCTGCCCGAGGCAGTATTCTCGGAGCTGAGCACCGATCAGCAGCTGCTGTAACACACTGGCCAAGGCCGTGGAGGCTGGTCACATCTCTGAAGAGGATGCCAACCGAAAAATCGGACCAGTGAACCATGCCAGGTACGCACAAAGGCTGAATATTCATACTGTTATAGGCAATTGGTTTATCTTGTCACCAAAATAGCGAAGTGAGGAGGGGCGGAAGTCTTACTTTACAGTTCAATCATAGTAACATATTTGCGTATTTGCACTCACATTAACGTACGTTTCTGATAGCGTGCCTAGTTTGCGTTTATTTCAAGAAAGCAATTGTTCGACACCATGCATACGTTCATTCCGTTTTATTATACTCATCTACTATCTTCTATTATCGCCATTATCTTCCTTTAACATCGATAATAACATCTACCATATGCTATATCGTATATTATTAATGCTATCCTGCATCTCCCCCCCCCCCCCCGCTCCAGGTGGCTGACTCTGGCAACAAGACTACTGCGCCTGTACGTGTCCAGCGAGAACCCTACCGATCAGCTAAAGCAGCTGGTAGAGTACCTCATGAAGCACTACATTCCAATGTGGTTTAATATCCGACTGCACAGCAGCTGCGAAAGCGGCTCAAAGAACCTGATGCGGAGCGTGGAATTGCTGCGACTCCTGCCCGAGGGACTGCAGGACAGCATTCGCCCAGTACTGCAGCGGAACGCGTACTGGGCGCACCCGGAGGCGCTCTTACTGGCCATGGTCGCTGATACAGACCCAGAAGTGTGAGACCAAGCGGTAACGACGATAGAGCAGTGTCGCCGGCAGTCACAGCAACAGAATGTCCGACCATTCAAGCTCCTGTCAGTCAACTTCGCGGCCGAGAAGTACACCGACTTGGACTGGAATGTAGAGCTGATCACCGAGCCGCCCCTGACGATGGCTCTCAGCGACGCACAGCTGGATGGCCTCCGGAACGCGCCGCTGGTTGTGCCCCCGTATCCAGTTCATACAGTCGCTGTGGAACGTGCTGTCAAGGTGGTAACGGAGGCGGCCAGCAACGTGGTCGGGGAAACGCAATGACATGGCTGGATCTGCAACAGGCTCCGTCACCGTGGGAGACTGCCAGCTGTCACTAGCAAAAAGTCATTCACAAAGAGCCTGACTGGATGCTAGATTCATTCGCACCATTGTAGTAGCTGCTACAACGCTACATACATACTATGATGGTAGTGTTTACCGCACTTGTTTTTTTTTGTTAGTTATCAGCAGAGTTTTGTGCTTTTTGTCCAAGTTCGTACGTTTTTTTGTAGTTAATTTAGACCGCGCTCTGCTGCTCCGGACAAGCATTTGTCACGCATCTGTACTTCGGCAAGTCCATACATTTCCTTATCACTTGTTAATATCGACATTGTTATTCACTGATTTCACTGTTGTTTCACTGCTTAGTTCATATATGTGAAGACGAATATCTTCTCAGGAATATATTCATGCGCATTTTACTGATTATTTTCTCCCAAAAAGGCCACATCGACTTATGGACACCGCTCGGTGAAGTAGTTCCACTGCCCGCCGATAGGGGCGCTGTGGTCGCAATAGTTAAGGAATGGGAGAAACTTTGATCGCTCGGCGCCGGATGGAGGCAAAAGATAAGGAACGAATGACATATAATTGTTTCCACACATGCCGCGCATGATAAAATCGGTGGTAGAATTTGATCGCGAAGAAAAAGTATCCGAGTGACACAATTATGCACCTCAGTTAGTGATCAAAGAGATCAATACAAAACAGTTCAGCATTGGACATATGAGTTATTAAATGGCAGACATATTGATAGCAAATAAAATTAAGCATAATTTGTATTAATATACCCAATCTGCAGGCGCGTAACCACCACTGGGGTCACTGGGGATCAGTCCCCAGTAATATTTTCGGATTTTAACATTACGCCTATGGGCGTTGCATGGAAATAATTGACTTCATCCCCACCTACTTTTGGAAGGTGATTACGCCTATGCCAGTCTGACATACAATATCTATTTAACATAACACGTTGTTGATACAAATGAACACTGAACAACTAGTCTAAACGAACACTAACAACAATTAGGGCTCTGACTGCTTTCACATCAAAATTCACACTTCTTGCAAAAGATGCCTAAACAATTTCCCCTGACATTATAGTGTATCAGACCTGAGCTGTCAGGGTCACAAAAAGAGAAGACCAAAACAGCACCAAGTCTGGTTTCTGGAGGAGTAGTCACAATGCTAACAGGCTATGTTGTTGTTGGGCTAGGGCGCGTAGCTGCTAACAGGCTAAGCACAACCCAAAACAATGGCATAAGGGCCTCATAGGAAAACATTGCCAGTTATGTTCCAAACCACTGAACATCACCAATCTCCTGAAACAAAACATTCAGATGGCATGAGATAGCAAAAACATTCATAGCAGTTTGGCGCAGATGAGACAATCGTAACGAGTACAGCCGCGTGTTTGGCAAAATCAAACAAGTTAAGGAGGAGGCTAGTACTTAGTGAGACATAAGTCAGTCAAAAATATAGATATTGCTTCTTCTTTTTTTTCTCTTTTTTTTTTTGGGGGGGGGGGGGGGCATCGTCCATGCTAGATTCTCCAATATATCTTCCGGTTTTTGAATATATTTGCAAATTTTGATTTTGTGATGAAAAAAAAAGATTTTGGGGGGAATAATTTCCATAAAATCATACTTTTCAAACATATTACAAAAACGGAAGATATATTGGAGAACCAAGTATAAACGATGCCCAAACAAAAATTCAAAGCAATATCTATATTTTTGACTGACTTATGTCTCCCTAAGTACTAGCCTCCTCCTTAACTTGGTTGCTATTTCCAAACACGCAGTACAGCCCGTACAGAAACAGTAAGCAAAATTGTATGTCATTGTCAATATATTCTATTTGGTGTATGGGCAATATTTCAAAGTATTTTTTTTGTATTTGGTTTTCTCTTTAACCTTAAAGCAAGTGATGCTTAAAGGAAATAGTTCACCTTGGAAATTTTTTACCAAACACGATTTGATTATATTTGTTAATACAATTTCTTTTTATATTGTCAAAAATGGCCTTATATCGCGCCGATTCAGGACAGAAGGCCGTACATTTGTATTGTTTATAAAACCATATGCATACTCTGAGTCAGAGTCCTGACATCACGCGAATGTAAAAAATGGTTCAGCCAATCAGATTAGAAAGTAGTCGCGTAAGGATAGACTCGCATTAGAGATGTGCCAACCGGCGGCCGGCGGTTCGCTTGCTAGCACTAGCTGCAAGCTGATTGGCTGATGGTATAGTCTCTGCCCGGGCTAGAACCAGTACAATATTCTTTCGCCAGCACCGCATTCCTTCGCCAAAAAACTGAATATATTCGGCTGGAGTCTTTTCAGTCAAGAAAACTTGCAGATAGAGGTTTCCCAACACGGGCTTCAATACAAAACCGCTATCTCAGTTTAAAACTAACGTTAAAGGTGAACTATTTCCTTTAAACATAAATATTGATCTGTTCCATTTAGACCTCACAAACATATCTCTTTTTTGTTCTACAACAATGATTTCATCAGCTGTTTGCACATTGCACAGCGACATGATGACATCTGTGACGCATCAGAGACATTGTGAAATCAGTGTTAACCCGCGAGTTACTGGGGTATATTTCATAACGCGACTTACTGGGGGGGGGGCTATTTTTTGCCCCCCCCCCCCTCTGATCTCCGGAACTACTGGACCGAATGTAAAAATTCAAACGGCATTCGATAGCCCTGGGAAATTTATCGAGGGAAACATAATATTGTTGACCTCGGGGTCACCGATGACGTCACATATCAGGTCAAATTCAAAATGTTTGACCGTGTCAAAAGGTCTCGATGGATGGAATTGTCGCGAAAAATTGCGATATTAAACGCATAAGCTGTCGATAAATCGGTATGATTCGTGTGTTTGAAACTTCTAAGTACCTTTCTAAGCTGTTTATGACCTTGCGTCAGGTCAAGGTCATCCGAGGTCACGAGGTCAAACTGCAGATTACGGTCATTAGGCGTTGTAACACATGTTTATGGGTTTGTTTTTCGTCTAGAACGCGAAAAATGACATTAGAACATTGTTTGTTCCATATGAATAGAAGTAAAAAGCAAAAATGGAAATGCGTTTTTTATGCATAGTACTGCTGTGAGAAGTGGTCGATTTTTGCCATTTAAAGGTCATAACTCGGTCATTTTTAAAGATATCGACTTTAAATTTTGTACACATATTCACCGCATACGTTTCGATAACATATATTCCGGTTTTTTGATAATTCTGATTTTTTCTTGAAAATTTTGTTTAAAAAAAAATGTATTTGGATTTCTCAAAATTTTGAATAAAAAAAAACTCGCGGGTAGGAGTGAGCGGGTAGTAGTGAGCGGGTAGGAGTGAGCGGGTAGGAGTGAGTGGGTAGGATTGAGTGGGTAGGAGTGAGGGGGTAGGAGTGAGCGGGTAGGAGTGAGCGGGTAGGAGTGAGCGGGTAGGAGTGAGCGGGTAGGAGTGAGCGGGTAGGAGTGAGCGGGTAGGAGTGAGTGGGTAGGAGTGAGCGGGTAGGAGTGAGCGGGTAGGAGTAAGCGGGTAGGAGTGAGCAGGTAGGAGTGAGCGGGTAGGAGTGAGCCGCGAACACGTCTCACTCGGGCTGGTAGCGGGGCCTACGTGATCTGTTCCTTAGTTTTGGTAAAATTTCTGTTTCATTTGTTTCATCTGGAGAGGCGCTATGATTTAAGCTTTTGCTTTTGCGCCAATCCATTATTGTCCTGTTTGATTTGATGTCTTTTTGTTAACAAAATAAACGAACTGAACTGAACGTCAGCTCACGGCGACGCGCTCAGCTGAACAACATAAACAGACCGCGGCAACCCGTACCCATATTTGTGTCAATATTTGTGTGACGTTTGTTGCTAAACATATAAGTGGTTTGAAAGTAGTTCACGGGTAGTTCGTATTCCCTCCTCGTTTTCAGAGAGGATTAAATATCACTGAACATCATTCTTTGTTCTGTGTTATTTCTCATACGGAGCATTCCACGACACATCGACTGAGGAGTGGCACGCTCATGTGACCGATATTGACTTAAAGGGACTATCCCACCTTAACATTATATTTGAGTTGAGATAGCCATTTTGATGGCTTGGCATTGAAATTAAGTAGGGTAGCAGTTAAAACAACCGCAATGATCTAATCAAAAAGATATTCGAGTTTGATTTTGACATCTGTAAAAAATAAGGCCCATGTGTATTTGAATAGGGCGTCTAAACCGACAGCGTCGTCTCTCTCTACCCAGCTGGTAATGATAGTCGACTTGTTTTAAGGTCATCCTTGGAATATTTTCGTCTTTCATTTATCGATCCCCGGGTGGTTCGCAAGACACCGGCTGGTTCCCTTTTTCTGCGCAATAGATGTCGACAAATTGTGCCATACATTTGGCAGCACTAAGGATTTCCCTGTTATTAAACAAAAATCATATGACGTCACCAACCCAACTTTCCGCTTAAAACTAAAAGTGAATATCTTCCAAAATATTTTTCTTCTTCTTCGGAAAAAAGGTTCACGAACATGTTCAGCTGACCTCGCCTGACATGTAGACATACAATTAAGTGTGATTCGACAACTTCAAAAAGGTGGGACAGTCCCTTTAAAGGGACTATCCCACCTTAACATTATATTTGAGTTGAGATAGCCATTTCGATGGCTTGGCATTGAAATTAGGTATGGTAGCAGTTAAAACAACCACAATGATCTAAACAAAAAGATATTCGTGTTTGATTTTGAGATCTGTAAAAAATAAGGCCCATGTGTATTTGAATAGGACCTCTAAACCGGCAGCGTCGTCTGTCTTTACCCAACCAGTAATGATAGTCGACTTGTTTTAAGGTCAGCCTTGGAATATTTTCGTCTTTCATTTCTCGATCTCCGGGTGGTTCGCAATCTAGAAGGCTAGCACTATCAGCTGGAGTTGATGCAGCAGTTGGTCACCACGGACCGCTAGTAAGCGAGGGTGTTATGACGTCGCAAGCAAATGGTACCAGTTAAATATTTAACGCTAAATATTTATTTATTTATAAATCAATCAATATTTAGTGGTACCATTTGCTTGCGACGTCAAACACCCTGGCTCACTAGCGGTCCCTGGCGACCAACTGCTGCAACAACTCCAGCTGATAATGCTAGCCAATCTAGACACCGGGTGGTTCGCTGTTTTTTTCTTCTGCGCAATAGATGTCGACAAAAAGTGGTGCCATACATTTGGCAGCACAAAGGATTTCTCTGCTATTAAAAAATAAATCATATGACGTAACCAACCCAATTTTCCGCTTAAAACTAAAAGTTGAATATCTTCCAAGATAAAAAATTTCGAGAAAAAAGTTCACGAACATGTTCAGCTGACCTCGCTTGACATGTAGACATACCATTACGTGTGATTCGACAACTTTCGAAAAGGTGTGACAGTCCCTTTAACACGCGCACTGCTGGGGGGTTTATTTCCGTCCCCCTCCGCTTTTTCATAAATAGCGGGAAAATGGCGGCGCGCAGCGCCGCAAAATTTGGCAGAGCTATTTGGGAATCAATTACCCACATGGTGTGAAATTGATTACCTCGGGTCATCTCAGGTCAGGTCAACAGGTTACGTCAAGTGACCTTAACTCCAAATTTGTTTGTGGTCGTGCCGAAGTCACAGTGTTTGTCCGAGAGATTTTACATTTGCAGGATTTCATAAGGTCATAAGTACATACAATTCGTTTATCTCAAATTTGTGTATTGGTGACATAAGGTCAGGTCAATTCCGTAGCCTCCCCATTGTAAGTAAATGGAAAATATACAAGTGCTTCCTATTCAGATAATATGTATTTTATCAGTCCAACTATTTAAGAATCATGTTATTTTAGCTCATTCTGGATGACCCATGTGCCGTTGTTGCTCAGTCACCTCTGCAAGGTCAGCTGAGGTCATCTGAGATCACCAGCACTTTTTGCCAATAACTCTTGATAGAACCAGTAACACGCCTTTTTGGGCGATGACCGAGCGGGCGTGCACTGGTAAAGCTAAAACAGGTTTGAAATATGAAACGGTACGGGAGCACACGTGGTAGTAGCACATAGTCCTTTTAGTCCTTTTAGTCCTCCATAAAAAAATGTCAGGCCTCCATAAACCTCCAACATACAAATTAGGCCTCCAACATAACAAATTAAGTTTTATTAAATTGTACATGATCTCTTTTCTCGAATCCGCCAAAAGGGAGTACGTCCTGAGCGCTGCCCGCTTCAGCGTATACAAACACGAATGCTTAGATAAATCAAGCCATTTTTGATCAAACATGCTTTTGGTTTATTTTGACGTCTGCGGGCGCCACGCGCTGTGGTACCACCCCTATCAGAACGGACTACAACAGAATCAAAATTGATTTATGGTCCTATCCAATGGTGAAAACCCAATCTCAATCGGAGCAGTGGTTGCAAAGTTATTAGCTTCCGAAAAGCGTCTGTATGGTCGGGTCGGGGCGGTTCGGGCCGGTTCGAGCCGGGTCAAATGTAAATTTGTCTAGTAAATTGACGAGAAACCTCACGGGCGCTTCGCGCCCTCTCGGTAATAAAGATAGATACGTGCCAATGACACCCTGGTGCTGTGTTTCAGGGCCTATTTTAACATGTTAAAGGGACATTGCCACCTTTCTGAAAGTTGTCAAATATACGCCGGTTGTACCCGCAAATATGAAGTAAGTGCTGTTGAAAACGATGGTGATATTTTTTTCTCTCGAAAACTTCACTCAATTTATAATAATTAAGTTTGTTTAAATTTGGGTTGATGACGTCATTATTGAGCTAAATAGAGCTATAGATAAATCCTTTACGCTGCCAAAGTTTGGCACAATTTTTGTCAGACAATTCTGGCGATTCAAATACAAGCAGGTACCAGGTAAACTGTGTCGCACTCACTTGACCACCGAAGTCTTGTCACTGAAAGCTCCACATACCACACATCGAATTCTTGGCATCGTTCGAAAATTGCATTAGAGTTTCACTTTATAGAAGTCTAGTTATCCTGATATAACCCACGGCAAATATTATACACCCAGCGATCGAGAAACGAAACGCGTAAATATCTCCAAGGTTTACCTTAAAACAAGTCGACTATCATCACCATTGGGTACAGAGAGACGACGTCATCGGCTTTAAACCCCTATTCAAATACACGTGGGGTTTATTTGTTACAATTGTCAAGACCAAGCTCGAATTTCTTTTCGAATAGACCTATGTGGTTGTTTAACTGCTACCCTACTTAATTTCAAAGCAAATCCAACCAACATGGCTATCTCAACTCAAAACTAATGTTAAGGTGGGAATGTCCCTTTAACTGGGGGTGGGGGGCAAATGACCCCCCCCCCCCAGTGAGCCGTTTTGCCCCCCAGTCAAGAAATGTTGCCAACCCTGATTTCAGTATTTCCATGCCATTTTTCGCTTGATAGCTATTCAATTAAAATAAAATATGCTTACCTAGTGATACATGTATATTAATCCGATGTAAATGTCATGATAGTCCTAAGTTTTAGTATTTCCCAGCCAAAATATGTATTTTTAAATTATTTCCGGAATATTTTTAGTTTCAATATCCTTTGACCGATCGTTCATTAGCGGCAGAGTGGGGGAGATCGGGGGTTGTTGGATCAGGAACGTCGCCACACAATTTGGAGTGGGTGCAGGGGCGCAGCCAGACCTTCAGAAAGGGGCAAGCCCTGGGAGAGGCCCCCCACCCCAAAAAATATCCCTGGATATGAAAACCCGACGGTTTTCGGCCACTTTATTTTGTGAGGTCCCCTTTTTAACCATTTTTCTTCGTCTACTTTTGTTGAGCTGGATTGGGCCAGGACCCTCAGTAGGCATTGTACTGAGCGCATTACTAATTTGTATTGTTACGTACAGGAGAGAAACCCTATATTAGCTGACAACAGGTGGGGGTCGGCTTTTGAATGTGGGGGCGGCTGAAATGACGAAAAATGTACCCCTATTTTGATACCTGTATTTAAGCCTTTGCAGCATTTTTTTTATGTGGATATTCATGTTATAGTAGGTAGGTATGTACTTGTTAGTTAGCGCCGCGCGAAATTTTTACGGTTTTGCCTGATAAAAACCAGCAATATAGGCGGTGGGCTAGCAACCCCTGGGCAAGCTCGGGGCCCCGTTCACAGGCTCAATGGCCCTCTGGATAAGCTGGATAGAGGATAATAAGCTAAAAATGTTATTCATTCAATTCAGCGTTACGACGAACCGATGACGATGACTATGGCTTCGTTATGACGATGACTACCGATGTAGCGTCGCGAAGCGACGTGCAAATTTTAATTTTAGGTCCTGGAAAACGAAATGTGAATATTGGAACCAGACCGTGAGGTGAGATGGCTTGGGGAGATGGTCCTGGCCTGTTTCCACTATTAGATCTTCGGTCCAGCAAATTGTGCACCGCTGGAGCAGCTTCCGGGTGCCGATCTCCTCGTCTTTACATTCGCGTCACCTTTTTCGGAACTCGGCAAACTAGCTAAACATGTAGCCTGCTTGAAACTTAAACGTTAAAGTTAATATTTTACGAAGGGAATGGGCCCTGGGGCCAGCAATTACCGCCAAGGAGAGCCTCTGCCAGACACTTAAGGAAATTCTTTTTCCCATTTTCCATATTTGTATAAGCAATTGCGAAACCTGTGTCATGCCGCACAATTTGCCAGTTTTTGACAGAGCTGACAGAGCTGACATAGCTGGATTTTAACTGCACTGCAAAGACAATTTTTACGATAAATTGTTAATTTTTCCCGCAAAAAGTGTGTGTGTGTGTGTGGGGAGGGGGTCGACCTTCCCCACCTTCTAAAAGTGGGGGGAGTTTGCCCAGACCTCCCCCGACACTCCCGACACTCCCGTCGGCGACGCCCCTGGCTGACAAATATTTCAGCACACACTCTTCTGAGAGGAAAATTGTTAAATTGTTTTCCACTACCATCACCCCCCCCATAATTCAAAAGCGCATCAGACTTATCAAATTACCATTTTTAACCCAAGAAAACATTGCACCAGGTGGGTCAGAGTACAGCACATTACCGCTCATTATGACCGCGCCGACCACGGCTACCAGGCGCTCCAGCTATAACAGGCGCTCCAGGCGACGGCTAGCAACCCCTGGGCAGGCTCGAGAGCCCCGTTCTCAGACTCAATGGCCCTCTGAATAAGCTCGAGAGGGCCCTGCACAGACTCAATAGCCCCTTGGCAAGCCGATAGGCTCCTGAGTAGACTCTAATAGCCCCTGGGCAGGTTCGAGAGGCATCAATGGACCATTGGGAAAGAACAGGATCAATGGACCATTGGGAAAGCTCGAGAGGCCCCTGAACAGACTCCAATGGCCCCTAGGCAGGTTCAAGAGGCCCTTGAACAGACTCAATGGGCCTCTGAGCAAGCTCGATAAGCCCCTGGGCAGGTTCGAGAGGCCCCTGAACAAACTCAATGGGCCCCTGGGCAAGCTCGAGAGGCCTCTGGGCATGCTCTAATCAGCCCCCACCAGTAACAGCTGGCAGCACTCGGGCGTTTGGGCGTTAAAACCTACTACACCATAGGGTTCCCATGTTAAATCGATGACTTTCAGACGAAACTGGCTCAAAACCTACGGTACATATTTTAAATCCGACTCCTGGAACAGATAGCTACAAGTCTTAGCTACAACGTTTTTATGTATCATGTTTCGATATTCCGGGCGTAAAGGAGTTAAATGGGCTTGGGGGGTTAAAAGATGTCGGAACGACCGCCGATCGCTTCCAAATGCTACTACAGTACTGAAATATATACTACTTCGACTATTACTTCGTAGTAGAATTTAATATGATCGCTTCCAAATGCTACTACATGTACTGCAAATACACTACTTTGACTACTACTTCGTATATTTGCTGGCGTTTAATTCAATAAATAAAGATGTAATCTATGGAAATATAAGTTATTGATAGCAAACAATACCTTTAATTTATAATAGATAAAACAATTACGATACAAATCATATCTTGTCTAATGCATTTGGGTGTTACATCCCTTACTGTTCTACCCGTTGTTCTATTACCCTGGCTCTAATGGCCCCTGGGCAGGTTCGAGAGGCCCCTGAACAGACTCGATGGGCCTCTGGGAAAACTATACTGGGCCCTTGGGCGGGTTCAAGAGGCCCCAAAACAGATTATAATGGGCCCCTGGCCAGGCTCGAGAGGCCCCTGAACATACTCAATGGGCCACTGGACATGCTCGAGAGGCCACTGGGCAGGTTTGTTGGGCCGTGGGTGGGCTCAATTGGCCCCTGGACAAGTGGACATGCTCTAAAGGCCCCTGGGCTGGTTTTTGGGGCCCCTGAGTGGGCTCAACGGGCTCCAGGGCATGCTAGAAAGGTCCCTGGTCATGTTTTTGCGCCATTAAAGGAAATAGTTCACCTTCGGGATTTTTTTTGCAGAACACGATTTTATTATACTTTTTAATACAGTTTCTTTTTTCTTTTCAAAAATGGTCCTACATCGCGCCAATTCAGGACAGAAGGTCGTACATTATTAATGTTGTGGTGTGCGTTATTGGTCTGCGCATGCTCCCATGCAGTGCTGGCACTCTCAGACGGTACGGTATATCATATATGCGCCGCATTCCTTCGCCAAAAAGTAAAATATCTTCGGCTGGGGAGTCTTTTCAGCCAAGAAAAGTTGCAGATAAGCATTTCTCAACACGGCCTACAAAACTGCTATTTCAGTTCAAAATCCCATGTGAAGGTTAACTATTTCCTTTAAAGGGAATAGGTCACCTTGAAAATTGTCTTGAAGTTCACCGATTAGGTGCATCTTGAGCTCAAAACTATGAATATGACTTTGGTTTGGACAACTGATGGATATATGTGGAGAAAGAAGTAAGTTTCTTTTTCTATTTCACGAGAAATCGTACGATAGCAGCTGGCGTTCTGGCTCCGCCCCTCTCCGCCTAACGCCAAGTACAGTCTCTGACAGGGGGCCGCCCGGGCGGCTGAGCGGATATTAACGAGGCGTTGTGACCAGAGACTACGTGCCAGAGAGTTTACCTGTCTCCGGCGGCGCGGCGGCGAGCGTTCATTCCCCGATCGTGGCCCGGAACAGCGGGATTGAAATCGGGCCCACTAGTCCTGTGTCGAAATTACTTAACGTAGAGAGGTAATGCTTTCACCACAAACCATTTTTAGATCTGCTCTACAAATCTGCTATCTCAGTCCAAAACCCCATGTTAAAGGTGAACTATTCCCTTTAAGTGGGCTCAATGGGCCCCTGGACATGCTCGAGAGGTCCCGGGACAGTTTTTTGGGCCCCTCGGTGGGCTCAATGGGCCCCTGGGCATGCCCAAGAGGCCATCTGGGCCGGCTTTGAAAGCCCTTTAGTGTCTCTGAGGGCCCTTGCCATGCACCAGAGTGACCCTTGCCTGGTTTGAGGGCTCCTCTGCGACTTTTTGAAAGCCATTTAGCCAATGCAAATGGTATTCGGGCCAATCTGGCGGGGCCCCCTGTGGCCCTTAAGGGGGGGGGGGGGCAATTGCCCCCTTGCCCCCCCCCCCCCCCTGGCTGCGCCCCTGAGTGGGTGGGGGCAACTGCTGAGCCGATTGTGTTCAAATTTGGTGTGTGGTTAGGGATTTCTCAGCCGCCACTTTCCCACAAGTCAGGGGTGGGGTGCTTCTGCACGTGCGCACGTGTGCACCACGTATTTTTATCTCAGAAACTACTTCCAGCTGATCGAGTTGAAATTCACAATACATTTCCTTTACGTTCGCTCGTCCATCGCCAACTACGGCGCCTTACTGGTTCTGTAAAAAAGGTTATGAAAAAATGACGAATGACCTCAGGGTGAATATATTTTACCTCGTGGAGGTCACAGGATAAAAATACCACATGGATCTTTGCATTGGCTGATCCAGAACGGGTGGTTTGGGGGACAAAATTCCCAAAAGTCTCACACAATTCTGAAAACGCATCGAATTTCGCTTGCTTATGCATTAATAGCTGATTTAAAGCAAACTTTCCTTAGTAGAAGTTGCTGCGATTTTCTTCTATATCAGGAAATGTGTCAATCTTGCGCCGATTTCAGACATTTTTTTGGGGGGAGGGCAATTGCCCATTTCCCCAACCGTACATCCGCCACTGGATCTTTGCATTTTGCAAAAGATGCGAGACTGGTGAAAATTGGGCAAATGTAGCCATTTCCTGTGGATTTATATGCATTTCCATGTTTCCCCAATTACTTATAATTGCGAGGTCACAAAACAGACTTCACCTTAGGTCACCGATATAACAATCATCCGAAATAGCAGAATTGTAGGTGTTTATGACCTGATTAAATCCTGTGAGCATCTAACTGATCGGTCAAACAATGTGGCTGCGGCACGACCTTACAATTTTTTTTTTTGGAGGTGGGATCACTAGACTTGACTTAGTGACGTGACCTGAGGAGACCCGAGGTAAACAAATTAACAGGATTTGGGCAATTGATAGGCAAGCAGTTGTACCAAAAATGGCGGCGCGAAATGGCGTCCTTTTCCGCTATTTCCAAAAACCCTAAGGGGAGGGTATCCGCCCTCACTGGCGGATCCAGGGGGCGGACATCAGGGACAAATGCCCTCCCCCTCCCCCACAGGAATCTGAGGGGGGGGGGGCATGCAATACAAGTATGCCCCCCCCCCCTGTGCGTTCCCTTCACTGAACGTGAAAAACAATGATCTTAGGAGAAAACTTCATGAAAACGGAAGTTTTTTCTTCTCTCAAGTGATTGAAATTGAAGTTTGTATGTATCCCTTGCTTCCAATGATAGACAAAACAGCGTACCTGATGCAATTCGAACAGCCCCGGTGACACGCGCCCCGCAGGGGGGGGGGGGGGGAGAATCTGCCCACTCCCGGATTTTCTCAATAACTTTAAAACTGTGATAGATATCAACGTGAAACGTGTAGTACCTTATACTGTATCAATTATACGTCTTCTTACCAAATTTAAATGAAATTCATGCAGTATTTTGGGAGATAATAACCTTTTAATGACGTCATGCCATAACATTTTCGGTGGAAAACAATAAATGTTTGAAAATTCGTGAAAAAATAGAGTTTCAAAGCACATTGCAAAAAAAAACCGTCACAAGGAAGAAAATGACATTCTCTTCCAAATGTCTATCTCGGATTTGTGATTTTAGGGGTTTTTGACCCCCCATTTTTTTCTCGGAAAAAAAATGTCCACAAAATCTCTTTTTTTGTGAATTCGAAGTGAATTTCTTAAGTTCGAATACCAAAATAAGGTGACCGGCCCAAATCCGCAGAAGAAGAAAAATATGGGGGTACCTTTTTGCCCCCCCCCCCAGTGGTTTTCCCTTAAAATAGGCCCTGGTGTTTGTCTCGTCGAGTCGCATCGACCCATATGCAACATGACCTATCTGGGTCACCAAATGACCGTCCTTGACATGTCAAATTTTGAAGTTGACCGAACCAGGTGACCATTAATAAGTTTCGAAGCGCCTTGACGAAAAAAATAACACGATGGTGTTACAATTACTGCTATATGGTCAACTAATAAAAAGTTACTCATGACAAACTTTTTTAGAAAACAAAAATGTCCTCGTGACATTTGGTGACCTCTGGAGCCTAAACTGTTAACCTGATATAAAATGGTATGGCACCAAGTGCGATTGCGTGTTTTATGAGCTTTCGATTGCTTTTTTCCGTTTGTTGCTAGCTGTTATAGTTCCCGAGATATTTAGGGGTTTCTAGAGCATAGTCCTGTACTTGGACAATTCGACTTTTGATGACCTCTGGTGACCTCAATATTGACCTGGGCCAAATAATACCCGAATTAGCTTCGAATGTCTTTATCAAAAGTTTTCGAACGCCTTTTCCGCGTCTTTTAGTTTTCGAGTTAGATGGGGATTTATCCGGTGAGGTTGCGGCTGCCCCCCCCCCCCCACCCACTTTTCAAAGCGTTCCTACGCCCATGTCCTCAGCCCCTGAGGCGGCCCCGATAGCTCTGTACCCGTGACGTCACTATTATCTACCTAGTATGGACGAGTCTGCCTAGTGTCCGCGAGCCTGGGACGCTTGACTCGACTGTTTCGTTCCACGAGTTTGATCGTTATCGTGCACGACGAGCGGAAGTCGCCATGGAAACGTAGGAAGGGTGTCGTTGCTATCTCCAGAACCTGTCCAATGATTCAGTCCCCTTACGTCACGGCTCTCGGAAAACGGGAAGGTGTTTCGTCACAGATACGCTGCAAGCATTGTATTCCGTATAACAAGTTATACATAGTGCTACTGATTCGCGTAACACCACCAACACTCAATAACGATGCATACATGACTCAACCCAACATCAACACGATAAATATCACGCGAAGGACTCGACACATCATTACTTCACGGCATCGTCGGGATATCACAGCACTCAGATCACTGACTAGCACTGGCCGACAATAAACCAGCGCCCGGCACATTAAATACCATGGTGAAGACTCACAGCCGACAGGCAGCTTCCATTTACTTTATCCTGGGAGCTCACTTCTACATCATGTCTTGGTACTGGCCTCATCATACCGAACAGACATCGGGACAGCGCTGAAATCGCTGTCAGAAACAGCATGAGAAACACTGTCAGAACCTTCAGGAGCGAACACGCCTGTCATGCAGTCTGCAACCCGTTTCCAATCTAACCACCGCCCTCAGAGGGCTGCGCTGGTTTATTGCCGTTGTTTCATCACGAGATCCCTTACACCGCCTCTTCTCCAACCATCTGCGAATCGGGCTCGATAGGTGGACTGTCGGCGGCGGCGGCGGCGGCGGCGGCTGCTGCCGGCGACTCTAGCTTTGCCAGCCGGATGATCTCTGCGGCAGTAGAGGCACCGTCTCCGCTGCTGGTGGTGACGGCGGCTCCGGCGGCTGCTGCCGGCGTCTCTAGCTCTGCCAGCCGGATGATCTCTGCGGCAGTAGAGGCACCGTCTCCGCTGCTGGTGGTGACGGCGGCGGCGGCGGCTGCTGCCGGCGACTCTAGCTCTGCCAGCCGGATGATCTCTGCGGCAGTAGAGGCACCGTCTCCGCTGCTGGTGGTGACGGCGGCTCCGGCGGCTGCTGCCGGCGTCTCTAGCTCTGCCAGCCGGATGATCTCTGCGGCAGTAGAGGCACCGTCTCCGCTGCTGGTGGTGACGGCGGCGGCGGCGGCTGCTGCCGGCGTCTCTAGCTCTGCCAGCCGGATGATCTCTGCTGCAGTAGAGGCACCGTCTCCGCTGCTGGTGGTGGCGGCGGCTCCGGCGCCGGTGGCGGTGGCGGTGGCGGCGCTAACAGAAGGGCCAGCGGTGACGGGGATGACGGCCCTGACGGTGCAGACGAGGGTGTCGGGGGTGCCGAGGGTGCCGAGGGTACCGTGGGTGACGGCAGCGGCCCCAGTGGGTCGAGGGCTCCGGAACGGACGTCGCAGTCCGGACGGCAGCGGCGACATCAGCGGACTGATGGGAGGGGCGGGGCCGTACCGGTGCAGCGCCCGCAGCCGTCGCTGGGCCTCCCTGTCCGCCCCCTCACCTACCCCTCCTCCACAAACGGCGCTGCTGCCTCGCTCTCCTGTCAGGCGGAGAACAGGCTTCAGTCAGGTGCCAGGAAATGGTGGCTTCTGAACGCCATCACACGTATTGTTCGATAATGTATAGAACACTAATACAATTCACGGTCATGGAAAATTTGCCAAATTAAACAAATACAATGATACAGAAGAGAATAAGACACAAAGCAATACAAACGGAGGGTTACGTATATATCGCGTACCAGGAAACTAGAACACCGAGACTCCGGTACACGTTGAAATCCCAACACTGAAATTCCGGAACACGTTGAAATCCCAACACTGCGATTCGGTACGCGTTGAAATCATAACCCTGAGATTCCGGTACACGTTGAAATCACAACACTGAGACTCTGGTACACGTTTAAATCCCAACACTGAGACTCCGGTACACGTTGAAATACCAACACTGAGATTCCGGTACACGTTGAAATCCCAACACTGAGACTCTGGTACACGTTGAAATCCCAACCCTGAGACTCCAGTACACGTTTAAATCCCAACACCGAGACTCCCGTACACGTTGAAATCCCAACACTGCGATTCGGTACGCGTTGAAATCATAACCCTGAGATTCCGGTACACGTTGAAATCACAACACTGAGACTCTGGTACACGTTTAAATCCCAACACCGAGACTCCGGTACACGTTGAAATCCCAACCCTGAGATTCCGGTACACGTTGAAATCCCAACACTGAGACTCCGGTACACGTTGCCAACACCAACAGATAATGTACATACCAGTGTCCAGTACGAACCTGCGACAGTGGGTGTGACTGACCACTGTCCTGGTCTGCCCGCAGTCCCGACAGGAGACGGCGTCACAGGCGAGGCGGCTCCACACGGTCCGGACGTCCGGCCCGAGGCGGCGGCGGTGGAGACGGGCGTCACACAGCGGGCAGGTGTCACGGCCAGAGCGGCGGCGGTGGAGATGGGTGTCACACAGCGGGCAGGAATCCCAGCCAGAGCGCGTCCATCTAGCGCGCGTCCAGCAGCGACCGTGCTGACGCCGCGAAATCGACACACTTCTGCAAACGAGACGCAGACCGTCAGGCTTGTCTCAGGTGACCAAGTGATCATGAACATGGTGATTTGTCAAACACCTGAACTTCTACGTCATATAACGCCCATAGGTATAGCCCATAGGTAGAGGGACCCGCAGTTGCTATGGTACACTAAGGTCCTGCCGATTTCAGCATCTAGCGCGCGTTTGGCAGCGAATGAGAAAATAAATCCATATGCATTTGAAGCGCATCACTGAGCGCTTCAAACTGATATATAAATGTCATGGTTTATCTGATTAGGAGACTTAATAAAAGCAAACAATTGTTTTTGTTACTGGTCGGCGGGGTAACCTGCCGTGGTGCGGGGTAACCTGTCTGACACTCATTCTAACGATTAACACGCGCACTGGAGGGGGGGGGGGGGGGGGCACTTTTGTGCCCCCACATGTTTTGAGTAAATAGCTCGAAAACGAAGCGGAACAGGGCGGTGGTTTTTGTGCGACATTTAAGCCAACACAATAGCGGATCAAACTCAGTCGTTACATTTTTTAGTTATATGGGTTTGAAGTCCAAGATGGCGGCCAGAATCGAGATCGGCGAAGCGATATCTTCGGAACCAACCGTCGGATCGGGATGATTCAAACGACATTCGGTAGACAATGTCAATAATCATTCCCGAACACAACTTTGGACACCCTGTTGATGACCTGTGACGTCACAGAGGTCAAATTCCCAAAATAGTGACATTTGGCCAGATTTGACCGTCGTGACCTCGTTTGACCTTGACTATATTGACCTAAGATCAGTGGCGGATCCAGGGGGGGGGGGGTCACGGTTGACATTACCCCTCACCCCCCTTGGTCCATGGGAGCACCACCGCGCCGTGGGGGCACGACCGGGCCGAAGCACCGGGGGCACCACCAAAATAAAGCAAAAAAATTCGCGCCGCTACGCGGCGCAAATAATTCAGTGTTCTTTGAACCAAGGGTACCACCGCGACGGTGTACCAGGAGAACCACCGTGCCGGTCAACCAAGGGCACCACCACGCCGGTGTGCCAGGAGCACCATCGTGACGGTAGGCGGCACTGAGGGACGAGGGGAGACACCGGGGCACTGTTCCTCTTTGAATCCAGGAGGGAAAACAATGGTCTGGTGCCGCCATGAAATCACAAGCATTGGTCGCTGGGAGAAAAAAAAATCGCGAAGTGATGCTAAATTTAAATTGCTAAATTATGCCAAAAAATGTCCATTCATGCCTTCCGTCCCATGGGCTATGAAAGGGCACCAACGTGCCTCTATACCAGAGGCAACAACGTATCGGACTCGAGGGGCCCCGAGGGCCCCCTTGGGCTGATACATATAGATTATAGAACCTTTCGATTTTTTAGGGCCTAGTTATCCAGAAAAAAATCCGCGCCGTGCAAATCAATCAGTTTTATTTTCCAGTACAAAAGGGTCTAATATAGACTGTATTCACTGGCGGCCGCAGGGGGAGGAGGATATGTGGGCCAAATCCCCACCTTTGGCCTTAAATGGGGGGGGGGCAACATGTCTTTTGACACCACCTTTTGCTCCAGACATATTTCCTCGTTTTTACCCTGCATGCTGGTTCCAATAGCACAAATTAGTTCTCCAACCCGCCCAAAACCTCAAATTAGTTTAATTAGGCGCAATAATAGTTTATCGCATGCATAAGATTTACTGCTCATAAAAAACCGCTTCCAAACTCCCCCCCCCCCCCCCCGGTCACGAACCTGACTTCCTCTTGGTCAATTATTCATCAGCCGTCTGGGGCCGCCATAGATTGTACAAATCATATATTTCAGCACCATCCGCGGCACCAGTGGCGTCGCCACGGTTTCAAAACTTGTACGGACACACCATGACATCGAACCTTTCGAACGGGGGGGGGGGGGGTCTTTTTCAGGGATGTCAATACGGTGTTTAAAGGAAACCAGTCACTTTCATAAAAAAAAATTAGCGCTGAGATAGCAGTTTTGAAGGCCATGTTGAGAAATGACTTACTGCATTCTATGGTTGTAAGGACTCTCCTGCTGAATATATTAGATGTGTCCTGTCATTCAGCGTTTCGTCAAAAACGTAGCGCTGTGTCGAGAAGCTTCATATGTAAGCACATGATAAAAGCAGCGTTACTGGACCAGCGAGCGTACTCTTCGCCACTGACAATTGTATCCTAGTTGTGTACGCAATGATGAAATAATCATTACATTAGTACTTACTAATTTTATAAATAATTATTTTAACCAAGTTCCTAGCCTTTTACAGCTCACTATTATTCTTCCTTCGAAGCACACAATGTAATGGACCAAGCACCATATCCTCCTGCGACCAAAGCGCTAACTGGAACTCCCACCCCGTTCCGAGGGATATGGGGGCCGGGACGATTTTTTTCAGAGGCCCGCCGAGGGATTTGAACCCCGGTCCCCGGCACAGAAAGCAAATGTCTTACCACTGTGCCAGATTGCTCCCCCGAAGCACACAATATCATAACAATATCAAGGCCATTTTCGAATTTTGCGCCACTTTTACGATCTTTACTGAAAATGCGTGTCTATGTTATCGAAATATATTGCTTTCGAGAAATAAAATTGGGGGTATATCTGGATAATATAGCCAAAGATTTTTCAGCAAAAAATAAATAAAAGTGGGGCAGCCATTACCTTACGGCCCCCTTGTTTCTACGCTTGTGACATCTTTACTCAGGTCAATATTGAGGTCACCAGAGGTCATCAAAGGTCAAATTTGCCAAGTTTAGGACTTCGCTCCAGAACCACCCCAAATATCTCGGGAACTATGATAGCTTTGAACAACAGAGAAACGCAGACGAAAGCTCTTGAAAAATGATATCGCTTAGGTGTCCTCAAATTGTATACCAGTAAAGCGCCTTTTTGGGCGATGACCGAGCGGGCGCGCTCTGGTAAAGCTAAAACAGGTTTGAAATATGAAACGGTACGGGAGCACACGTGGTAGTAACACATAGTCATTTTAGTCCTTTTAGTCCGCTATAAAAATTGCCAGACATCCATGCATGCGAACAGAACAATTAAGTTTGATTAAATTGTTCATGATCTCCTTTCTCGAATCCGCCAAAAGGGAATACGCCCTGAGCGATGCATGCTTTAGCGTATATATTAATGCTTATATTAATAATGCCATTTTGTTTTTATCAAGAATGATCTGTGTTCATTTCGACGTTTGCGTGTGCCACGCGCTGTGGTACTACCCCTATCAGAACACACCATACTAAAAGCAAACTTGATTTGATGGTCCTATACATTTGTGAAAATCCGATCTCAATCGGGGCAGTGGTTGCAAAGTTATTAGTTACCCGAAAAGCGTCTGTATGGACGGGTCGGGCCGGTTCGGGCCGGTTCGGGCCGGATCAAATGTAAATGTGTCTAGTAAGTTGACGAGAAACCTCAAGGGCACTTCGCGTCCGCTCGGTAATAAGGTCAATAGTTTAGGCTCCAGAGGTAAACAAAGATCATGTTGGCATTTTCTTCCCAAACGTTGTTCGTGCATAACTTTTTACCTAATAAAGATAGGGCAATAATTTAAACTCCATCGTATTTGCCTCGTCAAGACGATCCAAACCATGTTTATGGTGACCGGATCGGGTCAAGTTCAAAATATGACCTCAGGTCAAAGTCATTTGGTGACCCAGGTTAGTCATGTTGCATATGGGGAGACGCATCTCGACGAGATAAACACTGTGGTATCAGTCACACGTCTCTAGCTAGCATGTCTCTAGCTCTCTCGTTTGTTCCTTGCATTCCCTAAAATTTCAGGAGGCACCTCCAAACGGCCCCCTCCCAGCACGGCGCGGGTTAGGCCTAATACACAGTGCTTGGATCCATGTAAAATAAAACGCGCGTGCATTAGCGTTGTCAGCGCCAGGAGGAAGCCAAATATAGTTCAGTAGAATTATTGCCTGACCATTTATATTACTGGACTAGTGACTAACACGGGAGTATTTTGTTTTGCTCCCTCGCGTATTTCATAATATCTCGTAAACTACCGCCAATATCGTCTCCAAACTGTCAGTACCCGCTTTCACATCAATATTGAGGTCACCAGAGGTCATCAAAGGTCAAAGTTTCTAAGTTAAGGACTTTGCTCCAGAATCACCCCAAATATCTCGGGAACTGGAGCAAACGCAGAAACGCAATCGAAAGCTCTTGAAAAATCCTATCGCTTAGGTGTCCTGACATATATATAAGGTCAATAGCTTAGGCTCCAGGTCCAGAGGTAACCAAAGATCATGTTGACATTTTCTTCCCAAAGTTGTTCGTGCACGGCCTTTTACCTAATAAATATAGGGCAATAATTTTAACGCCATCGTGTTTGCCTCGTCAAGACAATCCGAACCATACTTATGGTGACTGGATCGGGTCAAGTTCAAAATATGACCTCAGGTCAAGGTCATTTGATGACCCAGGTTGGTCATTTTGCATATGGGGAGAGGCATCTCGACGAGATAAACGCAGTGGTATCAGTCACACGTCTCTAGCTAGCACGTCTCTAGCTCTCCCGTTTGTTCCTTGCATTTCCTAAAATTGCAGGAGGCACATCCAAACGCCCCCCCCCCCCCCCTCCCCCCAGCACGGCGCGGGTTAGGCCTAATACACTGTACTTGGCCATGTATAATAAAACGCGCGTGCATCAGCGTTGTCAGCGCCAGGAGGAAGCCAAATACAGTTTAGTAAAATTACGGCCTGACCATTTATGTTACTGGACTAGTGACTAACACGAGAGTATTTGGTCTTGCTCCCTCGCGTATTTCGCAATATCTCGTAAACTACCGCCAATATCGTCCCCAAACTTTCAGTACCCGCTTTCACATCCAGCAACGCTCATTAAACGGCTAAACGTTTTAGCAATGACAAGGAGAAAATGTCAATGCCCCTTGACATTTTTGCACATACTCCTCCTATTCCGAACTCCGGACGAAAAACGTTAACATTTCATTCCAACTGGCCATTTGTGCGTTCAAGTTGGGGAGGGGACAATCATATATTTGTTTCTGTTGAGCAATAAGTTCCATGAATAGAGGTAATTCGTCTCGATTCGTCACAAATAGTCTATCCGAAGATAATGATAATATAAACCATAGTATAAACATTTCAGGTATCGATATATCTAATTCTGCACCTTCAAATGGTTCCGCGAACTTGTACGGACAGTCCTTAAACGTTTTTGGAGGTTCGCCAACTTGTACGGACACTGTCCGTACTGTCCGTAGTGGTGGCGACGCCCATGCGTGGCACCTTACATGATAGAAAGGGTACGATTGATATTGCAAATACCTATAGCCAACGTTGTCAATTAAAAAAGAAATGCTGAAATAGGGGCACCCTCAAAATGAATTGGTCCAAATCCGTTGAGTTTTCAGATTTGGGTATAGGTAGGGGCACCACTGCAATTGATGATCCCCCTGAAGATTTTCTGGATCCGCCCCTGCCTAAGGTAACCTACATTTCAGCAAATGTAGATCATCATAGCACCTACCTACTATGTAAGTTTGATCGTTCTAGCTCTCATACTTTCGGAGATCTCAGGGGGAGGGGGCACAAAAGTGCTCCCCCTCTCCAGTGCACGTTAGTGGCATACCCCTCTACAGTGCGCGTGTTAAAGAGATATTGCCACCTCGCAGGCCAATATGGAGTTTTTGGTGTGTATCGGTAGATTAAAGGAAATAGTTCACCTTCAACATTAGTTTTAAACTGAGATAGCAGTTTTGTAGCCCGTGTTGGGAAACCCCTATCTGCAAGTTTTCTTGACTGAAAAGACTCTCAAGCCGAATATATTTGAGTTTTTGGCGAAGGAATGCGGTGCTGGCGAAATAATGTTGTACTGGTTATAGACCGGGCAGAGGCTATACCATCAGCCAATCAGCTTGCAGCTGGTGCTAGCAAGCGATCGCCGGCCGCCGGTTGGCACATCTCCAATGCGAGTCTATCTTTACGCGACTACTTTCGAATCTGATTGGCTGAACCATTATTTACATTCGCGTGACGTCAGGACTCTGACTCAGAGAGTATGCATATAATTTTGATAAAAATAAAAATGTACGGCATTCTGTCCTGAATCGGCGCGATATAAGGCCATTTTTGACAATATAAAAAGAAATTGTATTAAAAATATAATCAAATCGTGTTGGGTAAACAATTTCCAAGGTAAATTATTTCCTTTAAAGGAAATAGTTAACCTTCGGAAAATTTATCAGAATACGATTTTATTCTATTTTTTAATGCAGTTTCTTTTTTTCTTTTCAAAAATGGTCCTACATCGCGCCAATTCAGGACAGAAGGTCGTAAATTATTAATTGTATGGTGTGCGTTATTGGTCTGCGCATGCTCCATGCAGTGCTGGCACTTTCAGACGGTACGGTATATCATATATGCGCCGCATTCCTTCGCCAAAAAGTCAAATATCTTCGGCTGGAGAGTCTTTTCAGCCAAGAGAAGTTGCATATAGGGATTTCTCAACAAGGGCTACACAACTGCTATTTCAGTTCAAAACCCCATGTTGAAGGTGAACTATTTCCTTTAAGCGTGTCCGATTTCACCTGCAAAATTTGGTTCCCGAAACTCCCCCAAGAGATTAAAAAATACATTTGCACCACTCATGATTGGCACACATTCGTAAAATTGGAGTCGCCTCATCACTATTTATAATCACTTCTTTGCGGACTATGATTTGCTTTTAAATATTGCATACTCAACATCACCATTCTGTCAGCAGACTGGTTATTGATTCACCTTTTTTGGAAGGATTCAATCACGATTCATTTTTGAATATGAATGATTCAGTCACCATTTGATTCATGAATAACCATTTTAAGAAATGATTCTTTCCGATTCAAAGAATCAACACATTTTTTGATCAAATCACGTTTGATTCACCATTGAAATAGCATTGCAGTCTTTTTTATTCAATCAGCCTTGTTTCTATGTGGGTTTTGATTCAATCATGATTCATGAATACAAAAATCCAGTGGTGAATTAATTATTCGTTGATTAAGGGATTTTGATTGAACGATTCCAATCGATTCAATCAGAGTCGAATTAATAACCAGTATGTCCGTCAGTGCACTTCAAAATTAAAATGCGTATACAGTTAACCCGCGAGTTACTGGGGTATATTCCATAACGCTACTTACTGGGGGGGGGGGGGCTATTCCTCCCCCTCGGATCTCCGGAACTACTGAACCGATTATAAAAATTTAAACGGCATTCGATAGCCCTGGTAAATTTATTGGGAGAAACATAATATTGTTGACCTAGACGTCACCCATGACGTCACAGGTTAGGTCAAGTACAAAATGTTTGACCGTGTCAAAAGGTCTCGATGGATGGAATTGTCGCCCCAAAATTGCTATATTAGCACGCGCCCTGGGCCCTGTTTCACCAAGTGAATATATTCATGCCGTACTTCCGAAAAGTACGGCATCCAAAGTATGACAGTAATACTATTCTGTTTCACCACGGTAATATATTATTTGCCGTAGAGAATATATTCGAAGATAAATATTCGCGCATGCACTCAGAGCCGCGCGCTGATTGGCTAGCGGGCGGCACTATATTTTCCGTCAGCATACGTAAATAACGGAAAATATATGCTTATCTATATTTTTGTTATATATTAATATTTTGATATTGATTTATATTTTCATTTATATATAATTACATGGTTTTCAAAGGATTTGTACTTATATTTATATTTTCTTGGAATGATTCACGCGGCGCCGGCATTCCAAGGCCGACAATGTAAACAAACAATCTCGTCGCCGGCTTTACCGTGCCTCGTGTAATTTCATGGCTGTTAGCTACTACCTATGCAACTTAAGTGGTTTCCTGTTGTTTTTTATGATTGACGTTAAAATTTAGATTGTTTTATTCGCTAAGGTAATTGTTAAGCGAATGCCTTCAGCGCCAGAGCAAGAGTCGATCGCCGGTGACTTTGCAAGTGGAGAAGTTCACGTTCGCCATTGTGCGACACGAACACCGACCGACTTGCCATCAGTCCGAAGTACGGCCTTGGTCCGAAGTATGAAAACAAAAAGCTATGAAGATAAACTGCGGAAAACATTTGCTGAAGAAACAGCGTGGTGGCGTCGGGTAACAAGCTGTGTAGTGTGGAGATATGCGTGTGTTTTATCTTTACTATGACTGCGACAGCAGTGAGCAGTTTAACAGGATAGCAGATCGAAACAAAAATCATATTCGAGCGAGATGCTGAGCGTTTTTATAACTTGAAAATAAATATTTTTTGAAGATATCTTCCGTGTGTATCATGCGCTGACAAATATGTGGTGGTGACCGCAGCCTGTCGCGATTAGCACATCAATTAAGATACAATTTTCTTGTGAGTTTTGTGGCAGACGCACACTATTCTCCGCAATATTTCGTTTCCAACATTATATTGGAATAATTGAGAGCTAGGTAGTTACGTTGTTTTCATTTGATGATTCTGCTCCCATAGAAATGTAGGCTCATCAGGTTGATTTAGATTATTTATTAAATAAGCAGCCGGGCAACGGGTGCTGTGATAGCGTAAGTGATAGAGCGCTGGGGCTTAGATCTGGTCGAGGGTTCGAGTCTCGTTTGCACCGCTCTTTTAGATATGCGGTTAAATACATACACAGTGAAAGACAAGCTTTTATTACGTCTAACATACGAAATACCGTCCTTTCTATATCTTTCTATGCAATTTCTTAGTAAGTCTATCTCACCTAAATAGTTATCCGCAGACAAATCTGCATCACCGTTTGAACGTGGTTGAAAACGCGTTTTTTAATGGCCTCACCAGCTTCAACTTCACCTTCCATTCTCCAGAACAACGATGCTCAAAACAGGTGCCAGCAAAAACACCAACAGGAACAGTTGAAAATGCAAAAAAGAAACGAACGACACAACAACGAATAATAAACCAATAAATATGCCACTAAAATTCGCTGACCAATCTATCCGTTGATGATTCAATAGCAATATAACCCGCACTGAGCTTGGCGCTGAGGATGCAAAGTATGCCACTAAAACTGGCATACTTTGAATGTAAGCAAACACGGCAATCAGCTGGCCAAAAAAGTAGATCGGCCGGTCGAAATGGAATATATTCCAAAAATGCCGTACTTTGGCTGTCATAAGTATTCCAGTACGGCATTTGGTGAAACAGAATATGTCATAGTATGACAAAAGTGAATATGTACGGCACCGAAAAGGAATATATTCATTTGGTGAAACAGGGCCCTAGGGGGGGGGGGGGCGAAATCCGCCCACCCCTCCGGTTTTTCGAGGATAGCGCAAAAACGGGGGCGCGCAGCGCCGCTGTTTTTTGTATACCTGTTTAGAAATGAACTTTTCGCATTATGTAAAATTCTTGGCCTGCCTCAGGTCATCTCAGGTCAGGTCACCAGACCAGGTCACGTGATGACCTCAACTCCAAAACGTTTGCAGTAGTACCACAGCCACAGTTTTACGCCGATCGGTTTCAATCTTGCAGGGCTTCATAAGGTCATAGATACCAACAATTTGTTTATCTCGGATTTCTAATATCGGTGACCTAAGGTCAGGTCAATTTTGTGACCGCCAACACGGTTTTATCAATAACTATCGACATAATGAAGATAGAGAAGAGAAAACGGTACCAATATGTTTGTCTCGTCGAGACACGTCTCCCAATATGCAACATGACCAACTTGGGTCACCACTTGACCTTGACCTGAGGTCAAATTTCTCAGTTGACCTAACCAGGTCACCATGAATATGATTCGAAGCGCCTTGACAAGAAACACGCGATGGCGTAAACATTATTGCTTTAACTCCATTAGGTAAAAGGTTATTTGGGGAAAACAGTTTTGAAAACAAAATCACCTTTTTGACATTCGATGACCTTTGGAGCCTAAACTATTGACCTGAGCTCAAATCTGAGGACACCTATGTCGATTGCATTTTTCAATGACTTTCGATTGCTTTTTTCCGTTTGCTGCTAACTATCATAGTTCCCGAGATATTTGGGAGTGTTCGAACCGAAGTCTTGAAAACTTGAAAATCTGACCCTTGATGACCTCTGGTGACCTCAATATTGACCTGAAAAAATTAACGAAATACTTTCGAAAGAGCTTGTCTCGAGCTATCTAACGTCGTTTCCCGCTTGTCGCTACGTTGCGTGGTTTTCGAGATCATAGGGGGGGGGGGGGGCGAAATCCGCCCCCCCTCCAGGGCGTTTAATTATCAGAGGCCCTCCAGGGCGCGTGTTAAACGCATAAACAGTCGATAAATCGGTATGATTCGTGTGTCTGACACTTTTAAGTACCATTCTAAGCTGTTTATGACCTTGGGTCAGGTCAAAATCAAAAACGGAAATGCATTTTTATGTATAGTAATGCTGTGAGAGATGGTCGATTTGTGTCATTTAAAGGTCATAAGTCAGGCATTTTTGAAGATATCGACTTCAAATTTGGTACACATATTCACCGAATACGTCTCGATCACACATATTCCGGTTTTTGGATAATTCTGATTTTTTTGGGTGAAAATTTAGTTTTAAAAAAAATTCTGGATTTCTCAAAATTTTGAATAAAAAAACACAAAAATCCGAGATTACTGTTTGATATCCCGGTCTATTTTCAGTAATTTGATTTAAGACAATTTAATTTATCTCAAACATTGCACCTTTGACAGCGTTTTCCGAACACCATTATTTTTCAACAAAAACCGAAGAACATGACGTCATTCTGACGTCATTCCCGGTTGATCTTTCATAACCTCATCTTTTTCCTTTTGCCAACATGTGTAGAATTGATGTGGGAGAAGGTACTGCAAGTTTGGTGACAATACTGGTGTTGGTTTAGGGGTAATGGCAAAATAACGGGAGAAGGGGCAAAAAATAGCCCCCCAGTAAGTCGCGGGTTAATTATATTTCAAACAACCATTGCCTCTTTCATAATAAAACATGAATAAAATAGCACGAATGGCCATGGCTCGACTTTGGGACCGTAGGAGATTTGTGACCAATACCTTATAACACAGATAGCCTTTTCAAGGTCAAGTCTCGGCGAATTCGGACGCTTCGCCTTTGGGCGGGCGCCAATTTCACAGCCAAACTGGATGAGAGCGGCCATCATGAATACTGAGCACAGCTGGGACCAACGTTTTGGAGTCAGAAATAAATCAAAAATGCCGATACCCTGATTTTGGTGTAGCAGGAGCAAGCTTGAGCATGCACGATTGTTGATCCCCACCATTTATTTAAGTTGCTTTTTAGAAATCCTCCGGAGGTGGTAATATCCCTTTAAATCACGTGAATACGACGTCTGCAACTCCGCACACGGTACTAAATTTCCCCAGCTTGTGAGTGGGGTTGGTGGCCGGATCTGACCGCCGCTGCTGCGGTGACCGGGGAAGGAGGTGAGCGCCCTTGTCATACCGCAAAACTACATCATAATTGCGTTTGCTTAGTAGTTTTCGAACGACAGGCACCTTTCATCATAGCTGTTTAATTAATAGCTATTATATAAAGTTATCATCGGACACTCTTGTGTAGCATTACAGGCTGGGTATCATGGTGCTTTGGGATGAAGAGCCTCGAGACACAGATGGAAATGAGAAAGGCCCATTGAGTACACTTCATACACAAATACGGAAACAACTTTCATCAGAACCTTGGTAATGCTTACATAACGTTTACATTACATTTATTTTATGTGCATTCAAAGACCGCTGTCAATAATTGATGCTATGTTGATTGATTATAAGCCATTGGGAAGTGCTTTTCCACAACTAACGATCCAATAGTACATTGATTAACATAAATATTACCTTCACCATGATGCTTCAGTGCTTGACAAACTTTACCTGGTAAAAGGCACTCACCGACGAAACATGTCTATGATCATGCCACCATAAAGGTGTCATGTTTCAAATCATAAACATCATTATAATAAATCATCTAGAGTGAATGGATTGTGTAACTACCTAAATGGTATCACGTGTAATGATATTGGGTAACCTACCGAGCATCGTGTATTCGTTAGAACACATCCCTCGTTCCATAGGGATGTCCGATCCATATCAACGTAACGGTACACCCGAACAATCCCCTCGACGACGACAGGAATGCATGGCTTTAGTTTTCGACGTCGCGAAACGAAAGGAGGACGTGATATTTTGCAGGGGTGTCAAAACGGTGTTTAAAGGGACAATCCCACCTTAACATTAGATTTGAGTTGAGATAGCCATTTTTATGGCTTGGCATTTAAATTAAGTATGGTATCAGTTAAAACAACCACAATGATCTAATCAAAAAGATATTCGAGTTTGATTTTTACATCTGTAAAAAATAAGGCCCATGTGTATTTGAATAGGGCCTCTAAACCGACAGCATCGTCTCTCTTTACCCAACTGTTATTTATTTATTTATTTATTTATTTATTTCACTTCGTGAGGCATATCCGCTGCATGTAACGGCTATTATATGACTCGAGTCAAAACACGCTAACATTATTGGGCTTGGGTGACGAAACACTCATATTTCATGTAGGTACACATCACAGAGCACACAGAACACATCACACCACAGTTTCTCATAAACGAGTGCAGTGAGTCATAAAACTAAGTATCACGCTCACGCTCCATCAGGTACTCTTTGAGCTCACGTTTAAAACTAGCGAAATTCAAACCACGCAGCTCAGACGGCAGCTCGTTGTACTCAGTGACAGCCCCGTACAAATAGCGACGCCTCCCAGACTCAGTCCGTATAGAGGGCGTCACAAGCATTCCACTCTGTCAGGTGTCTCTCCCGTGCACACTTTGTCTAGTTATTAAACTTTCGGCAAAGTTTTGTGGTTCAGACGCAGTCAGCATTTTTTTCAGTAACACTAGGTAGCGATACTTATACATGCTGTCTACATGAAGCCAGCCGAGGTCATCAATCACATCGCTCACATGATCGTATTTCCTCCGGCCAGAGACCACTCGCGCAGCGAACCTCACTAGCTTATGAAGCCGTCTGCGTTGCGTCACATTGCTAGCGCCATATACGGACAGACAGTACCGAATCGCCGAGAACACCAGACCTTGCACCAATGTAACCATCACTGACTGGGGGAGACTGTGCCTGCTGTGGCTCAGTCCGCACAAAGTGCCAGTACACCGCCGTACCACGTCGTCTGTATGTGTGGCGAAAGTCATGTCACTATCGAACCAGACACCTAGGTTTTTGACAGTGTTTGAGCAGGTGATGGTTGAGCCGGAGAAGGTAATGCTAATTCGGGGAAGGCGCCGAGTCATTTCGCGGGTACCGAGCGCGATGAGCTGCGTCTTTGCCGCGTTAATTTTGAGGCCATTTTTTCCATACCAGTTGGAAAGGACAGACAGTCTGTTTTCCATGGATTGGATAATATCATTCAGGTCTTTCGGTGGGCCAGAAACGTACAGTTGGACGTCATCAGCGTAGGTGATGATGCCAGTGGACTCATCAATATAGAGAGGTAGGTCGTTAGCGTATATGTTGTGCAGTAATGGCCCAAGAGAAGAACCTTGATAGGTACCAATGGGGTTGAGAAGGGGTCGGGAGAGTGTGCGGCCGCGAGATGTTCCGGTGGTCTGAATCTGCACGCGCTGATAATGATTGATCAGGTAGCATTGGAACCAGCGCGTGTCTACACCATAGAGATCTAGCTTACGCAGCAGTGAGTCGTGTGGGATACAGTAGACACAGCGAGAGCAGTCCAATAGGCAGAGAAGAGAAATCTCACGCTGGTCCATAGATCGAAAAACATGGTCAGTGAGGGTGAGCAAGGCAGTGTCAGTGGAGTGATTGGTCCTGAAGCCGTGCTGGTTAGGGGAGAACAGGTGATGGGTAGAGAAATAAGAATACAGCTGTTCGAAAACAACGCGCTCAGTTATTTTTGCTATGGTAGTGAGAATCGAGATTGGCCTGTAACTACTAAGCTCATCGGACTTTGCAGCTTTCGGAACGGAATGGGATGGTGAGTTTCCATGAGTCAGGAACGGTGTGTGAGGTTAGACTAGAGTTGACGATGTGGGTTAGAATGTGGCAAAGCGAGTAAAGACACATTTTAATAAAACGAACACACAGGCCATCTGCGCCACAAGCTGAAGAGCCATGCATCCTACCAGCGACCAATACCAAACATTCCGGTGTGATAGGCGCAAGCACGAACGAACTAGTTGATACTCGAGGCAAACGGACCGGCAGCTCAGGTCCAGATCTGTCTACTGCTGTTAATGTTAGTCGAGTTGTTTTAGGGTGAACCTTGGAGATATTTGCTACGTTTCAATGGTTTGGTAATTGGTTTGTTTTGTATTCAAAGCGCCAGAATTGTCTCGAAATAATTGTGCCCATACTTTGGCAGCGTAAAGGATTTTTGTGTAGCTCTCTAGAGCTCAATATGACGTCATCAACCCAAATATTAAAACTTAACTTTGTATGCAATTGAGCACTGTTTGCGAGAAACAAATGTCATAATCGTATTCTGCAGCAATTACTTCATATTTTGCACCACAAGCGGTGTACATTGGACAACTTTTGCGAAGTTGGGACAGTCCCTTTAAAGGAAACCAGTCACTTCCATAATGGAATTTGTAGCGCTGAGATAGCAATTTTGAAGGCCATGTCGAAAAATCACTTACTGCACACTCTGGTTGTAAGGACTCTCCTGCTGAATATATTAGATGTTTTGTCCTGTCATTCAGCGTTGTGTAAACAAAAACGTAGCGCTGTGTTGAGAAGTTTCATACGTATAAGCATGTGATAAAAGCAGCGTTACGGGAGCAGCGAGCGAACCCTTAGTTGTGTAAGCAATGATGAGATAATCGTTACCTTAGTACTTACTAATATATAAATAATTATTTAACAAAGTTCTTAGCTTTTTACAGCTCACTTCTATTCTTCGTTCGAACCACACGGTGTAGTGGACAAAGTACCATGTCCTCCTGCGACCAAAGCGCTAACTGGAACTCTCACCCCGTTCCGAGAGATATGGGGGCCGGGACGATTTCTTTTAAGAGGCCCGCTGAGGGATTTGAACCCCGGTCCCCGGCACAGAAAGCAAATGTCTTAACACTGTGCCAGATTGCTTCCCCGAAGCACACAATATCATAACAAAATGCGCCATTTTCGAATTTTGCGCCACTTTCGCAATCAATACTGAAAATGCGTGTCTATGTTATCTAAATATATTGCTTTCTGATTTTTTTTTTTTTGGGGGGGGGGATATCTGGATAATTTAGCCCAATATTTTTAGAGAGAAAAAATAGCCGAAATGTGGGGCGGCCATGGCCTCCCGGCCCCCTTGTTCCCACGCTTGTGACATTTTCGTTCAGGTCAATATTGAGGTCACCAGAGGTCATAAAGGATCAAATTTTCCAAGTTTGGAACTTCGCTCAAGAAACACCCCAAATATCTCGGGAACTATGATAGCTTGGAACAAACGGAGAAACGCGATCGAAAGCTCTGGAAAAATGCTATCGCTTAGATGCACTAATTATATAAAAGGTCAATAGTTTAGGCTCCAGAGGTAACCAAAGGTTAGGTTGGCATTTTCTTCCCAAAAGTTGACGATCCAGACCATGCTTATGGTGACCGGATCGGGTCGAGTTCAATTATGACCTCAGGTCAAGTTCAAAATATGACCTCAGGTCAAGGTCATTTGGTGACCCAGGTTGGTCATGTTGCATATGGGGAGACGCATCTCGACGAGATAAACACTGTGGTATCGTCACGCGTCTCTAGCTAGCACGTCTCTAGCTAGCACGTCTCTAGCTCTCCCGTTTGTTCCTTGCATTTCCTAAAATTTCCGGATGCACATCCAAATTCCAAACGTTCCCCTCCCCAGCACGGCGCGGATTAGGCCTGATACACTGTGCTTGGATGCATGCAAAATAAGACGCGCGTGCATCAGCGGTGTCAGCGCCAGGAGGAAGCTAAATACAGTTCAGTAAAATTACGGCCTGACCATTTATGTTACTGGACTAGTGGCTAACACGAGAGTATTTTGTTTTGCTCCCTCGCATATTTCGCAATATCTCGTAAACTACCGCCAATATCGTCCTGAACTTTCAGTACCCGCTTTCACATCAAGCACCGCTCACTAAACGGCTAAACGTTTTATCAATGACAACGGCAATGCCTCTTGCCATTTTCGCACATACTCCTATTCCGAACTCCAGACGAAAAACGTTAACATTTCATTCCAACTGGCCATTTGTGCGTTCCAGTTGGGGAGGGGGCAATAAGATGCTTTTTTCTGTTGAGCAATACGTTCCATGAATAGGGGTAATTCGTCTCCATTCGTCACAAACAGTCCATCTGAATTCTGAAGATAAATATAATCTAAATATTTCAGGTATCGATATCTCTAATTCTGCACTTTCAAATGGTTCCGCAAACTTGTACGGACAGTCCGTACAAGTTTTTGGAGGTTGGCCAACTTGTACGGACACTGTCCATAGTGGTGGCGACGCCCATGTCTCTGGCCTAGAGACCGCCATCCAGGGTCCGAGGAATGAGGATTGTTTTGGAACTGGGGTGCGCAGAGGAAAATTATGGCTACAAATAAGCATAAAGAATGGGAAATTCAACCAAAAAAACTTGTACTTGGCTCTATCAATACCCAATTACTCGCTCACCAGAATAAGTTTTTACCTATGCCAATTCTTGCCTGTATTTCCCTCCACAGACTGTCCCTATCAGTACATCCTTAAATCAGTATCAGGGTTACAATTATACAATATATTTTAAAAAAGGAGTGAAAAAATCACAGCAAAACTCGGGTAAAAGAGTGGACAAATAATATCCATAGGGTGTTGTTTTCCACCCAAATTTCGCAATGCCAGGACACAGCCACCATCTGTTATTGTCGTTCTAGTGCTGGTGTCGAAAGCGAGGAATGCCAGATCTCAAAATGATCAACAGACAAAGAACGTCCCACAGATTGCAGAAACACATCACATACGTTGTTTATCAGAGAGATAACTTGGAAGGTGATGGTCGACAACACTGAGATCCTGGCACGATGTCGTCAGAGGAAGCAGCTGAGAGTCACGGAGGCTGCAGTTGTCCGGGAGATGCAGCCATTAATTAATATTCAGATGAAGATGAACTCGTATATGACCTTGTATGATAGTGCCCCATTGGGGCCTCGGTGTGATAATGCACCTACTGAGTGCTTGGTAGTGATGAATGTTATATGCGGCTCATTGATATTGATGTATCTATATTACTATTTGATAAGCGTCTGTCTGTCTGTCTGTCGCTCCGGAACGAATTTAACACAGTAAAGCGGCAGTTCTACATTGTAGTACCACATCGCTATAAGCACGTGATGTACGTGATTTTAAGGTTTTCAAACGAGTTTACGGATACTACCGAGTGGTGTATAATTCGTACATTTCCGACGCATTTGATACGATAGTTACAGACAGTTTTAGCTTGTGCAGCTGTGGGCGAAGGTTTGTGCTGTAAGTAATATAGAAGGAGGTGTTAACCTGCGCACTGCAGGGGGGTTGATTTCCGCCCTCCTCAGGGTTTTCAAAGATAGCGAAAAAACGGCGGCGCGCAGCGCCGCCGGGTTTTGACACTCCTGTTAGGACATCAATTGGGCACACTATGAAACAAAATAACCTCGGGTCATCTCAGGTCAGGTCACCAGACCAGGTCAAATGACCCCACCTCCAAATTTCTTTGCAGTTGTGCCAAAGCCAGAGTTTTTCACCGATCACTTTGAAACTTACAGGATGTCATCAGGGTATAACTACTTACAATTCCTTTGTCTCGGAATTTTGATATCGGTGACCTAAGGTCAGGTCAATTTCGTAACCTCCCAATAATAAGTAAATGGGGAAATATACAAATGCTTCCTATTTCAAGGATATGCATGATATTAGTCCCATTACTTCTAAATGATGCTATTATAGGATATTCTTGATGATCCAAGTGTACCTTTTATTCAGTGACCACTATTGAGTCATTTGAGGTCATGCGAGGTCACCATCACCTTTTTTGTCAATTACTCCCGATATAATGAAGATATAGATTTAAAACAGACATTAATTTGTTTGTCTCGTCGCGACACGTCTTCCCATATGCAACATGCCCTACTTGGGTCACCACTAGACCTTGACATGAGGTCATTTTTTTTAAAAAGTTAACTTAACAAGCTCACCAAGTATATCATTCAAAGCGCTTTGACAAGATAAATACAATGGCGTAAACAGTTTGCCGTTATCTTTATTAAATACAAAGTTATTAGCGAAAAACGATTTAGCAAAAAAACGGCATTTGTTTCCTTTTTTGACCTCTGGAGCCTCAAATATTTACCTGAGATCAAATTTGAGGACACCTTACCGATTGAAAATTGCACTGTCTAGGTTTGCTTTTTCCGATTGCTTCTAACTAGCATAGTTTCTGAGATATATTGGAATTTCTGGAGCAATGTCCTAAAACAGGAACAAACTGGACAATTTGACCTTTGATGACCTCTGGTGACCTCAACTTTGACCTGACCTAAAACAATACCAAATACTTTCGATAGAAAATGTATCAAGCTATCAAATGCCGTTTTCCGCTTCTCGCTATGTAGCGTAGTTTTTGAGATATTAGGGGGGGGGGCGGAAATCAACCCCCTGCAGTTCGTGTTCGGCGCAAAGCCCCTGCAGTGCGCGGGTTAAGAATTATTTTACCGTACAAAAACACTTTACGGATACGAGTTTTACATCGCTTCACTCCAGTCGAAAGCCAATCAGATCCGACCACGGATACTACAGTGTCACAACCAATATCAAGCAACCACGGAATCACTGCGAAACGAAGGTCATCGACATACGGTATGGCATATATCAATGAACATATAAGCTAAGCCGGGGTGGAGTTTTCACGGGTTTAACGGGTGTATAACGAGTGCCATAGGTGCTCCACGGGTATAATGGGTGAGTGCCGGCTATAACGGGGTTATCACGTGTTCCCCAGGGGCACAACGGGTACTACGGGTGTATGTCGGTCACCGTAGGATTTTGACGGGTATTTCGGGTGTATGACGGGTACAAAAACGTATTATAGGTACGATAGGTGTCGCGGGTAGTACGGGTTATCAATCTCTAATTGCCTATCACTGGCTTGCACCACCACTGCACACCAGTAATCGCCCAGCGGAGCGGACGGGTTAGCACTAGTAGTAACTGTTCGTAGACGTAAATAGTCTTACAGAATTAGCATTAGGCCTTTTTTCTTGTTCGTTTAGATCTCGAAGATGTAGGTGCGCGCCTGTGGAATACGTGAGAAAACAATGTTTGAATTATCTAGGTTTTGATCTAAACTGATAGAGCTGACAGTATATCAATCAGACGACCATCGAGACGAGCCGATCAGACTAGGTGTACTTGTGTAGTGTTATGTGTATTTAATCATGCTGTGTCAAATGAATCATGCCTGTAGATGGTGTCGGGAGCACTGCAACGTTGCAAAATTAATCCTATGGCAATTTACTACATGAGTTTAGCAACAGAAGCCAGAAGGTCATACGGAAACTAGAAACTCTTCCAAAAAGTACATACTTACAAACAAATATATAGCACTCGTTATACAAATATATATATAT